>ARYC01001133.1:0-128939 GCA_000711775.1 Oxytricha trifallax | reverse complement strand
AGATAGTGTTACCCACACTCACATTGAAGATGAAGCTCCCCGATTGGAGGCAGCCGCGGTTATACAGAGGCGGCTGATGCGTTTCTGCGAAGACTAAACATTTTAGCTGCCCTTGGTGATCCAGGAATGGCTGCGATTATCAGTGTTCCGGATGATGGTCTCGTCGATGTTGTATATCGTGAAGCCCGAGCACGAGGCCTGAATGAAGTAAGCAGCGGCGATCTGGCGCTGGAGCCGCGACTTCAAGTTGTTGTGGTTGGGAGTGAGATGGGAGATCTTGTGGTAGCTCATGTGCAACTCGTGCCTCAAGAACCTGCTGATGCGATAGGGGGAAATGCGCACTCCCAGCCGCTGCTGCAAGCTCTGCAAGATGCCTCTCGTGGTGATGACCCCTTTGCTCTCCTCAATGTGCGCAATGATTGAGTCAGCCTCTTCAGCTGTGAGCAGCGTATTCTTTCGACCCCGCTTTGCAGGTAACAGCTTGCCATCGGAGTGAGCGGCATCCTGGAGTAGCCTCCTGACATGATAGCGACTGGTGCCCCCGAGAGTGGCTATAGAGGGCAGGCTGAGGCCTTGGCAGGAATAGAACTCGGCCAGTACCATTATGCGACCCCCCATTCCTTGGGGAGGTCAAGAGCCTTCAAATGACGAATCAGACTCCTGCCATGAAGAGGCTACCAAGATGGGGTGATATGAGGAGCTGCTAATTACTCCTACCAGATCTCACTAGCGACGCTTTCCTAAAGGGGTTCTTGTTGAAATGTAGCCTCCTTAGGAGGAGCCCTAGTCATAGCGAGGGCAGTATATTAGTGCTCTGTCTCCTCATCAGAGTCGTTGGACCCCACTTCTTAGGCCAGGGAGTTGCGCGAAGACAACATGCACAAGCAAAGTTGCCGACTAGGAAGGCCTCCTCGATTTCCTAAGTATGAGTTGCAAATTTCTTCAAGTGCTATTACGAATTCATTTAGAGATTTCCTCTGGATCACAGAGCTTTTCCTCTTAATCCTAAGCCCCTTTTCCACCCCATGCCTGAATTGGAATCATGAGGCGCTACTGGAGGAGGGTGTTAAAAGCCCCCCTGGCGAAGTGGGGTCCAACGACTCTGATGAGGAGACAGAGCACTAATATACTGCCCTCGCTATGACTAGGGCTCCTCCTAAGGAGGCTACATTTCAACAAGAACCCCTTTAGGAAAGCGTCGCTAGTGAGATCTGGTAGGAGTAATTAGCAGCTCCTCATATCACCCCATCTTGGTAGCCTCTTCATGGCAGGAGTCTGATTCGTCATTTGAAGGCTCTTGACCTCCCCCAAAAAACATAAAAAAAACAAGAAAAAAGAAAAAATGGAATGGGGGGTGTTCGCCATGAATGTAGCTGGCCGAGTTCTATTCCTGCCAAGGCCTCAGCCTGCCCTCTATAGCCACTCTCGGGGGCACCAGTCGCTATCATGTCAGGAGGCTACTCCAGGATGCCACTCACTCCGATGGTAAGCTGTTACCTGCAAAGCGGGGTCGAAAGAATACGCTGCTCATATCTGAAGAGGCTGACTCAATCATTGCGCACATTGAGGAGAGCAAAGGGGTCATCACCACGAGAGGCATCTTGCAGAGCTTGCAGAGCTTGCAGCAGCGGCTGGGAGTGCGCATTTCCCCTATCGCATCAGCAGGTTCCTGAGGCACGAGTTGCACATGAGCTACCACAAGATCTCCCATCTCACTCCCAACCACAATAACTTGAAGTCGCGGCTCCAGCGCCAGATCGCCGCTGCTTACTTCATTCAGGCCTCGTGCTCGGGCTTCACGATATACAACATCGACGAGACCATCATCCGGAACACTGATAATCGCAGCCATTCCTGGATCACCAAGGGCAGCTAAAATGTTTAGTCTTCGCAGAAACGCATCAGCCGCCTCTGTATAACCGCGGCTGCCTCCAATCGGGGAGCTTCATCTTCAATGTGAGTGTGGGTAACACTATCTCCCACACCTTCTTGGTCTTCATGATAGATCTCATTTAGCATTTGGATGTGCAAGACAAAGACTGGAGGGCCCACTCCATCCTGCTAATGAATAATGCATCCTATCATCGCAGCGCGCAACTTCGGCAGGGCGTGTGCTGTGTGCCCCGAGCGCCCAAGTTCCCCCTAGATTTCGGAGGGCTGCAAAATGACCTTAAGGTCGCCCCACTAGCTCAATGTTCGCTGAAAGAGTCGATAGCAACAAAGTCTGCCATGTTTTGTAATTAAAAATATTTAATCGTTTAATAGTTTAAATTAAGGGTTTTATAAATCACTTTTTAATTTCACTTTCCACTCACTTTTGCAATTCCCCTAATGGGGTTTCACTTTTCCAGTTATTAAATTTTTAAAAGTCTAATTCATTAATTTATCATACTCACGATTCTCTAAAAAATTACTCTTGGGGTTTTATTATATTTTTATTTAGTTCAATTCAATTCTATTTATATGATATTAAATTTGTAGCTTTAATTATAATTTATTTTTTATATTTATATTCCTCAATTATTCAGTTTATTTATATTTTTTATATTAATATTTATTTCCAATTATTTAAGTTTTTTGCATTTCATTGTTTTAGATGATATTATTTATTCTTTATACATATTGTTTAAATTATATAAATATAATATTAATGAATTATGTTCTTTAATGAAGTCAATAATAATAATGTTTTCTTTGATTTAATTATTATTTCAAGATTATAATAGATATACTTCAGTTTTTATGAATTATTGTTTTAAGACAGTAAAATCTGAGTTTTATTTTCACTTTTGTCTGACTTATCACTCTTAATATATTAACTATATTCATCACCATCTTGTCACATATTCTTTCATGATATTCAAATAGTCAATCTTTATCTAAATATTAACTACTTTTTTAATCATGCTAACTTATTAAAAGAGTAATATTTTTTCTAATTTGAAAGTTGTTAATTTATAATTTATAATTTAAATTCAAATTTAATTAATATTATTAAGGAATTTGGTAGCTTTTAATTTAATCAACTAGGTACTTATATATATAGGGGGTCTTCAGAAAACAGAAAGCTACCAAATCTAAAAGGTCAGTATTTAAACATTTTAATAACATTAATCATTTTTAAGTTTTATTCCTAACTGTATCTCTAGCTATACTCCATGCAATACCCCTACTCATTATCCCTTGATGACCATTAGCATACATAGACTCGCCATCGGTGTAGCTGTCGCCCTCCATACTGCCCCCCGGAGTGGAGAGTGGCCAGTAAAAGGAGCCATTGATGAGCTGGCAGGGGCTGGTCCCCAAGTTGACATGTTTGCTGAAGAACATCAGACATTAAGACCACACACGAAGAGCATCTTAGGCCAAATGTCTACCCTCTACGACCCCTTCACCATCTACTGTCACCGGGACCGCATCCAGCAGACCGTGGAGTGCCACCTGGCCAGGAGGCGGCTGACATTCGCGTTGAGGACGCTCAGCAAGATAGAGGAGGAGGCCATTAATAACTTTAAGATTAAGGAAGAAGTCTAATACTAATTACTTACTAAATAGGACGCGTCTAAGGCAAGAAATGGGGCCCCATATAATACATGGTCAACAACCAGCGAAAGATAATCACGATTGGTCGACACCTGTTCACAACATCACAATTAGAGTTCACCCAGACTGGTCACTCAGTGGTGCACTTCAACGAATGTGCCGATCCGTTCGAAAGATGCTGACTGAATGAAGAATCCTTGGCCTGCCTAATGAATAGCTATAAGAATGCTTTCGACTTCCTCTTAACAGAAAGGGAATCCGCCAAGAGCATCCCGCCGCACACATGGGAAGAGAATTGTCCACTAGAGGAAGGGGAGAAGCCTGGAGGGATCTGCAGGTATATTGTCTTGGAGATCATCATCATCGTTCCAACTGTCAAGGTAATGGGTCTCAGGGCGCTCGCTCACTGCCATAGGATGGTTCCTCCAAATAAAGATCTGAACTTATCTCGGCCCCTGGGACACTTGTCTAATTCGGAGACCCCATTTCCGTTGAGAAAAACATGGAGAATCGATTGGTGCCTTTAGCCGCCCCCCAGTTGAAGATCTTCCCATGACTTCCCCTGCAATACTGGCTTGACAAAAATGCCGAGATGCCCAATGTGGGGACCAACCTCCAGCTGATGAATAAGTCATGCGGGGAGGAGAAACTCGTGAATGGGGGTGTTATTGAGGAAAGAGAGCCAGAGAGTCACGAGAGAAGAGACGATGACGATGGCAACTACAGAAGAGGATGCAGGACTGGCTGCGGAGGGTGCAGAGGAGCAGAGATGGCTTCAGAGGACAACACAAAGATGGCAGATTCCTTGGGGTAGACCACAAAGAGATAGATTTGAAAAATAAGAATACAGTGGAAAGACCAGCAATGGAGGAATCCCAGGAGGCAGGGGAGGAGCTCGGAAAGATTTTGATGACAAAGAAGCAAAGGAGGTTGTATGACTAAGATGATAAGTAAAACCAAAAGAAAAATATATTGCTGCTAAGCTCAAGGAGAAGTCAAAGTATATGCAAAAATCAAAAGCACATAAATTAACTGTTAAAAATATACAGTAATACACAAAACAAAGTGAATGAGGTAAAATACTAATATTAAATATACACTGATTTCGCAATCATAATTAAGATGGATTTGTATTTGATTTTTTTTCACTAATTTTTACATTATTTATATTATCTTTGATTGGCAGTATTTGCTTATTTATATATAGCAAGTAATTATGGTTATTAAATTGAATATTAGTCTTATGAAATTGTGAGATAAGTGATGTTTTCAATCAAATAAATATAAAAAGTTAGCTGTGGTTTATCGAAACACTTATATAAAATATATCATTTGAATAAATAGTAACTTATATCTTGATTCTTATATAATTAATATTGGATTTTGTTATTAAATTACTTTTATTAGTTATTAAATTAATCTATTTATCTTTAAAAAAATCTTAATTATATCTTATCTGATTATTATAATCAATTGTTATAAGGAAATACGCTACCCATAAATATTGATGAGAGTAAAGTAGCTTATTAATTCCTTTAATCAATTTGAGCATCTTTATTTGCACAAAAAACAATTGAAGTACTTGGCATTTAATTGAAGCAAATATGTTGTTAAAAACAGTATAAAATAATGATTAATTAAATTACTCCCATAATAAAATTAATATTTACTATATTGCTTAGTTAGTTGCATAAATTTTCATAGCATTCTCAGTGAATATTCCTTTCTTAGTACTATCTTCGCTTTGGCTCTCATTTTAAGTTGCATCAACTTCTGTCAATGCTACTGTCATATTCATCTTTTATATATATTATTTCTTACTAAATCATTTAAACAGCAGAAATACTGATATATAATCCTGCTAATATAATATTAATTTACTTAAATCTCTCTTATTAAATAATTAGTGGTGGTAAAGTACATTTAAGCTTGAATTTAAAGCACTATAATTTTGGAGTTAAGATAAGAAATAAATAAGTAAGTTTAATTTTGAAAAATACTACCGGATTTTATTGAAGGAGTATTGCTGCAATATGAAGAAAACAATTCAGAAGTGTCTCATTAATGGCAATTTAGCAAAGTATTTTCTCTTTATTTATCATTAATTGAAATTGATATTCTTTTTTATTTAATAAATATATTTGTATTAAACTGTTTTTTATTTTCAAATTAATTAATAGTTGTCTTTAATAACTTTCTATTGACATTTACCTCATTATCTTGTGTATAACTACTCTATTTGTCTGTAAAATGTAGAGTTATTTGATATAAATTCTTATAAATCTAAGCATGAAAGTCAAAGTTTCTTTAATTAAATTCTTGGCTAATATATATTTTATGTGTAATTGCGACGTCTACGTATTACAAAATATTAATAATAATAATTACAAATGTTTTTATAACTGCTATCATTTAAATCTAAATTGATCGTGTCCCAATATATCTTGTGTCTTGTATAATTTGAATTTGTAATATCAAGCAATTCCAGCTAATACTAAATGTTTCAAATGTTTTCTTTATTATGTAAGCAGTTGTTATTCTTAATTATTCAATCTGTTTTATCTTGATGTGAATATGAAATTTAGGAGTTGCATCTTAAATTTAAAGTCTAGTTTACACCAATTTGACTTCAGAAAATATTATAATATTGACCATAGTTAAATATTAAGAAAATATGATGTTACGCGAAAGGTAAAATAAATTCATTAATCAAGTCACTGTAACTATTACTTGATTAAGAGGATTTATCAACAAAAATAGAAAATATTTGTTAAGTCATATTGTAAATTAAAATCGACTCTAAATCATATAGTTAGGCTAATTGATATATAATTTAAAGATATTGAGCATCTTCAAAGTGAGCACAACTTCTTAAAATGCCTATCTACCAAATTCGAAGTGTGATAATATATTTAAATGTAGCCATTGATTTAGTCTTATAACATCACTTGCCGGTGTATTCAAAACATCATTGCCGCCACCTTTAATATTACTCAAGATAGCGTAATGAAAATAACAGAGAAATATGAATATTAATATATTCATGGATATTGAGATTCATCTGCTAATAAGTCGCTTTGGGAATAATATCTGAGCCTATAATTTTTATATCAATGATTAACTCATTTTTAGTTGCTTTTATTTAATGAGTTCCCTTAAATGATAATGCCGAAAACTACTTAAAATTATAAATTAATGAAATCTCTGATATAGATAACATAAGAATAACTTTGAAAACAAAGCTTGCTTTATTTGATTTAATTAAATTTTATTGTTTTCTCAACATTTATGACTTTACTAAAATTTTATAAAGACATAGAAAGATTTAAATATCAGTAAATATTGATTAACCAAAGTTATAATATGCTAAATCAATTGCTTTTAATATAATGGTTTTTTAATTTTATTTAAGTGATCAATTAATTACATTTTTAGTCTTAAATTTGTAGTACTTTATACTTAGTGAGAAAACATGAATTAATAATTAATATTTTTAAATAATTAATAGAAAGTAATCAATTAAATTCTTGGTTTGTTTGTAAACTAATAATAATATATTTAGTAATTTAATGCTAAAAGTTAGATATGTAAAAATAAAGATTAATATTTAATATAAGATCAATTAAATGACACTAAGGAATTGTAATTATATGCGAAAGATTAAATTTTATGCTTTACAATAAATTTAATAGTAAATTCATAACTGTTAAATTATAAACTTATTTATATTATGCTTTGAGTTAGATTAAAATAGTAAAGGAACTTACTCAATTATGCCAAATGGTGATTTTGATCTAAAATTTTATAAAGAATGAAGATTGCTTGGCCTGTGGTGTTTAATAATATTGTAAAATTGAATAATATTTTCCATTTATTGTCATAATATATATTAAGAGTCAAATTCTCATAGAGCTCTAGTGGCACTTAAGAGTCGAGCAATAATGTAACAATAATCGACAATATATATTGTATTTGTGAAATGCTGAATAAGGGTTTACCTATCTTTCTTTCATGATTTAATTATAATAATGTGAATGAAATGGGCAAGTAGTAACAATTTCATTTGAGCAGATCATGTTAGCAATTTGTCCTATAATTAGAATTATTATTATGTAAAATCCTAAGTGCTATAAAATGCTTTAAATTTAATAAAACACCTATCAATATTGGTTATTTAATATTGTTCCTGTATAGTGGGAAGAAGTCTTAAATGAGCTCTGATTGTAATAAAATCATTGGGAATGATGTTATTAAGAGCTATAAGTGCACTTGCTTTATTATTGGTGCTTTAAATTCCAATGCTAGCCTAAAAGAAAGCAATCAATCAGCAGCAAGATAATCAATCATAATAGTTAGAATTCGCTAAAGTCATTGCATCATTTGAATATATAAACTGGCAAGAGTGTATAACTGCATTTATATTCATAGGAAAAATATAACCTTAAGTTGAGAATATATAGTCATCAGAACTATTCCAATATCAATTAACTTAAACAAATGACATAATATAGGCAAGGGGAAATGTCCTTCATTATAATAGAATCTAAAAATGAACATCTTTGAAACTTATTTCAACACAGAAGTTCTTGAAGAATAATGAATATTGCAATTATGGGAAAACAACGATTCCTCTTCTCGAACAAACAAATAAGCTTGGAGATAAAGTGATTGATGATTATACCTAAAATAAAAGAAGCTTAGTATGTATCATGAAAAACAACAGGTGAGAAGAATCAGATCTAAGTGATTGAGTAGTATGGCTTTTATTAACTTAAAATTGGCTACAAAATCATGATAAAATGCAGATTTAACAAAATTTGAATATGATATACGAAGAAAAAAACTCTCAGAAATTAAATTATAATCTTATTACTTATCTTAGAGCAGAACTATAATCACATCTCGAATTATAAATATGGGAATAAATTATGTTATTAATTAAATAATTATGAGCATTTAATAAAAGTAATTAAAGTGATTTCAATAATATATAAAATGAATTTGAGATATCAATTAATTTTATATTTTTTTACTTTATAAATGTTTTAAATTAACTAAAAAATAACTACTAAACCTGTATAATTTTAATTATTTAGTTAAATTTTAAGTTAATCTTACTCATTTTCGCTAACTAAAAATGTTTCCATTTTTTATCGTTTTATCTCCTTCTACTTCTCCTCAACCATAAAACTTTTATCTGCTTTCTGCCAGATTATCAGTTTTCCTTCAGCCTTAGTTTAGGTTTATTATCATTATAATGTATAAAATGTATTACTGTAACCAAACTAACAAATAAGATTTAATTATGATTATAATAGTTTCATATTTATTGTAATATACTAAATAAATCTTTTAATAAGTTTCAATATTAACAATTTAATGAATAACATGCAATTAATTTTGTAAAATATTTTGCAATTTTAAACTAAATTAGCATAATAAATACATACTAAATCAGGAATTAAATAAACTCAATATTATTCTAAGATTAATATATTTACTTATACAAATATTTTAATTATTGAAAGTTAATATATGCAAATCATAGTTGTTAAAAAGAGGAGAATTGAAATAACTTTGAAATGGAAACACGTTATAACTTAAGTTTATTATTGTTTAATGATGCTTTTATGAGTAATTTGATTGTTAAAATATTATATTTTATTTCTCAATTTTTCTTCACATTTAATATATACTTATTTGACACAATCTGCGACCAATTTAATGTTTCGATGAACTCCTATTCTACCATTACAATAATAACCAGATTAAAATATGTTAATATATATAATTTTTACTCTGAAATTTTAAAATTTAGGAAAAATCTTTTACACAAGAGTTTTAATATGCATTATTTAAATGAACGGACAAGATTGGCAAGTCCCAACCCAACTACCAACTACAGTTAAACCTAACTCTTTCTAAAATAAAGAGACCTTCTTAAAATCTTTTTAATACTCTTGTCTACTAATAAGATATACCAAAACCAAATCAAAAATAATAGGTTCAGAGTAAAGAAAGAATTTCACCAAAGAGATATCATCCCAAACTTAATAGAAAGAATATAATTACTGATCAAAATAAGTTCCTTTATACATCTAGAGATTTCTAAACCAAACATCGCTACTAAATAGGAAAGAATAAACCTCCAAAAATTACAATTGAATTTTAGGAATAAACTTTTAAACA
The DNA here is from genome assembly GCA_000711775.1 of Oxytricha trifallax. Taxonomy (NCBI): domain Eukaryota; phylum Ciliophora; class Spirotrichea; order Sporadotrichida; family Oxytrichidae; genus Oxytricha; species Oxytricha trifallax. The sequence goes on along the minus strand of ARYC01001133.1, from coordinate 119,207 downwards.
AAATCCTTCTCAACCTCCTAGGAAGCCAAACTACTTCAATACAAATAAAAGAAACCAACCAGATTCCTAAAGAAGTGACCAGGAGCCATATCCTAATTCTTGTAAGAGGAAACTAATGTTCAAAAAGAAGAAAAAAATTGCCAATGGGATCACAATTAGGCAATAGTCAGCAATTTGATATGTCTTAACTAGGGGTACTAAATAGGGTCACAACCAATAAGTTACGATTTAACTATCCATAAGAATCTGGCAAGAATTTGATAATCTCTTCAATAGAACCAAAGACAATATTAAAAAGTAAAGACAAGTTAGTCAACATTAAACTAGAAATATTACTCAGGACAAAAGAAGTATTGACTAAACTTCTGCTCAGTAAATTCCAAGAGTTCAATCCAAATGAGATAATATTCAAACTATTCCAGAGATTAATTGACACTATAAAAATTAATACAGATCCACCCTTTGAACAATGGGAAATTTAGTTAATCCATCAACTCAGCTTCTAATTCTAAGCTGAGTTTTAGTTAAGAAGTATTCTTTAAAGAGCGCTTCTTACCTACACACTTTCACAAAGTGTACCAGAATAACAGCTCATTGGTCAACATCATGAAGCAATCTATTCAATCTCTGGTTTCAAACAAAGACATAGTCAAGAACACAGAAAGAAAAAGAAATTATTCCACAAAATTGATAAAAAATATAACTTGTTTAAGTGAATAAGATAATGTCCATATTGATTTTTCACACATATAACTTAAAAAGGCTTGTCCTTTATATATTAACATATATACTAGATCAGGGGCCCCAGATACACCAATGTGATTTTATTATTATTTAAATAAACGATTCCTGAGTTAGAGCATTAGATGTTGGTATTTGTTTATTTAATGTTTATTCTCTGCATTTACCTAAACATCAAATAGCTGGGAACCTATTCTGAGCTTACAATTTATTAATATGTTATCTATTTCTAGTTTTATCAAAAGATCCTATACACTACTATCCATTTTTGTATAAAAACAAATTTATTATAGATCGCCATAGTCATAATTAATTATTGCAACCCTATCAACAATAAATTATAGATAATTCAAATCTATTATTCTGCAAGCGAATCAAGGGGATAATATTATGGGGACAACTCAACCAGAAGACATCGTCAAAATCTTTGTAAAGTGATAAAATGATTGCGCTAAAATCTGATTCAGACAATTGTCAATAAACCTGAGATAATAGAGCATATTTTACTATATGCTCCAATAACAAAAGTAGCATTCCACTTTTTTCTCTATAAGTTTGACAATATTAAATAGTTTATCTTTTTCTAATACAGAATTTGCTTGAAAGTTATCCATAAAAAGACAATGTATTAATTATTGAGCAATCTTCAACCCACTTTTATTTAGTTAATGATAGTTTAAATTACAATTTAAATCAAAGTTAATACTATATTAATTCCTGATAAATATATGAAACTGAAAGAATACATGGAAATATAATAAAATAATAATTGTCAAAAACTCGGTAAAATTAAGCTTTCGTAAGTTTTATTAAACCAAAGGAACAGTTTATGAATGAATATATATATATATTATATATATAATATTATATATATTTATATATATTATATTATATATAGTAATTGATTTCATTTTAAAATGATTAAGGTTTAATGAAGAAGGCTGTTTATGCTATTATAAAATTAAATTCTGAAAATTTAATTTTCAGTTGAATCCTTGATTAATAAGAATAGGCAGATATTCAGTTTAATATAAAAATATAGTTAGTATCTGCCACCTTAATATGTTACATCATACTTCAGTCTTCTAATTGGTTTAATGATTATTTTACAAATAGCTTATTAATTAAAATACAGTCGAGGCATTTACTGTTATTTACAATTTTAATGTATGCTTTTTATAAAAGAAAGAATGTATTAATATCTGAGAGAAAATGTCAACAAGATGTTCTATTTAAGGGACAAAAAGAAAAGTATGCAAGACAAAAGAGAGTGATATAAGGATATTTATGGTAAGTTTTAAATGAAACTGTTGAAGTTAGATTTAAATCAAAGAAAATTAAATATCAAAATTAACATTGAATTCTATGTTTCTGACCCAAACTGGTCATCATAGCACTCTGTAAATATATAATCATAATTAATTTTTGATTTTTTGAATCCAGTACTTATAGTGAAAATGAAATATGCAAATTGATATAATAATACCACAAAAATAATATATTAGTGTAAATAAGATCATATTCCTAAATTGTTAAATAACAATCAAAATAATTTGAAAACAATTAAGCTATTTTTATACTATATTTTTGATTCTGACTTCTTCTTTTCATAACTAGACATTCTCCATATTTTATAAATTTAAGAGACTATATTTTACTTATATTATGTATGATGATGCCATATTTTCTAATTAAGTAATTTTATAATTTAGCATTCTATATTTAATTAACACTTATTTTTATATAAATTAATTAATTACACTAATTCTTCATTAATTTGAATTTCTATTGAAAAGTTAGAATCTCCTTCAACTGTCATTTAATATAATGCACATGATTTTTATCTTAACTATTGATACATGTGTCGTCTTTAGCATCCAGCTGTAGTTATTCATATCAGTATTGGCGAATTGATCTTTGGCTGGTGTTGCATTGCCTCATTCAGTGGAATGCTCATTTAAAAAGAACATTACATAATTCAGTGGACAGTTATCTTTAGTTGTTGTACTAGCAAACAACATCTCACTCTTAAAACCTAAGTGCCAATTCAAAGATAATTATAATATTTGAATTCAACTTCTTGAGAAACATGAACTATCGTGATATTTGTTCTTGTTGGTTAAAAGTTCAAGCAGTATTGATCATCATGTTAATAAAATAATTAAATTAATTATATAACTTAGTTAAATTTGTATTATTAATTCTTCACTTCATCTATTTTTTTGCAATATTATAAATTTTAATAAATAATCAAGTTTAAATGTCTTTTTAATATCAGCTTCTTCTTCCTCATGTTCAGACTGATCTTCTTAGTCGTTTTTAATATCTTCTTCGGTTTCATTTGATTTTCTTCTTATATCTTTAATTTCCTATTGACTCTTTGATATACATTTAGCCTATTTATTAATATGAAATATGAAAATTTCTACATTTCAACTTATCATTTACTAATGATTATCATCACTAAATCATAAATAAGCAGGAACATTATTTCTTTGTGCAATTCAAATTTCGTATAAGTTATTGTTGTATCTAGGCGCAAATGACTAAAGTTAGTGAATGACTTAGCTAATATTTCAAATGATTGAGATACTGAATGAAATAAAGAAGCAAGAGAAAGGTAATCTTGATGAGATAGATAACAATGACAATCAGGTAAATTAGCAAGAATTTATTACAATTTGAAATGATTTAAAGTGTATTTATCTAATTTAATTTGTTTAATAATTTACATGATGTTATTAGGAAAAGGAATAGATAAATTAACTGAAAAAGATAGTAACGGCAGAGACTTGAATCATAAAAGAACATTTTATATATTCTAGAATATAACAATAATTAAATGAAGCACATTAGCAGTCAAACAGTAATATCAATTCATAAGTGTAAGATTAATTGCTTTACTTGTTTTTTTGCCAAGATTCTTTTATAATTTATAAGATAATGTAATATAAAGCATCTTTAAATAAATTAAGAAGGCTTCTTGTGCCAAAGAATTAATATGTAGGTTATACTTAAAGGAAAAGCAATTCTCCATTATCACCTTTAAATGAAAAAAATTTGTAAATTAATACTCTCATTTCTCTAATGATATATGTTAGAAAATATAAAAAAAATCAGAAAAAAGAAGGATGGTAAGATTAGGTTAACAAGTTTAAAGCTAAATATGCTTCAGTTTGACCTATATATTATAATAATATATATTATTTCTATATTTATTTAAAATATTTTCACTCTGGCAGCAATTAAGTTAAATTAAAAGCTAGGATGAACTAAAATCTTAATAGATCAAATTAACATAAAATTGTAAAGCTTACTTTATAAGAAAATTACTTTTATAGTGAAATTGCAATGATCTTTCCAAAAGTTATCTCGCGAATCATTTTATTCTTTTCAATTTTGATTTCGATTTACCGAGAAACCTATGATTTTGATTCTGAATAGCGGGGATAAGGAGAGAACGGTGTTTTCATTTCCTGTGCGGGCTCTTTAAGCCTATGAAAACAATGAATTGAGTAAAAAAGCAAATCTTCTAGGGCCTCGTTCGTGGTCATCACATGTCCAAAAATCGATTTAAATGGCTTATTTAAAAGAGTGGTTTGTCGAGAAGTTCCAGAGAGCAGTTTAAAATTTTTCAAAAATGACAAAAATTATGCGATTCCATCGATGAACAGTGAAAACCGATGCCAAATTAGACATTTTTGGGGGCAAAAAATCATATAATTTAAATTTTTTCAAAAAATTATTGCAAATATTTTATACATTAAAATTAGTTGAATTTTGGCTTCAAATAACAAAAAGTTATTATATTATTATATAAACCCCATAGATAAATTAAGAAGCGAGGATCGGAGTTGAGAACAATAAGATTATGAATTAATTTTTATTTCCTGAAATTAAATATAATTATGGTAAATTCAAATTTACACACCTTGATTTGATTATTTTAAAGAGACAATTATTTGAGCCAATTTTTTAAATAATTAGCCCAAACATTATAATTATACGCCAATTATAATTAATTCTTAACCTTATTGTTTTTAACTCCAATCTTCGTTTCTTAATTGATCTATGGGGTTTTACAAAATATTTTATTTTTTCTTAATGCTATGACTACCACCTCCTCAATAATGCATAAATTATGCATGTGACCCAAAGGATATGAGAGACATATTAATAAAAACAAATATTATATTATCATCATAATATTATATTTATATTATACACATATTCACCAATCTCTACTTTATATTTTTATATTTATACAAAGTGACTAATAATTTTAAATAATATTGTTTTTTATAAATTCAATAATAGTTTCAATTATGCTTATAATGAGCTTCTTCAAATGAGTGTGTCTTCATTTTTATTTCTTTTTAGTCATCTTTAAGTTATAAAATTAAATTTATCAACAATTCAAGTGTATACCGTTTTATCTGTAAATATAAAATAATTTAATTTAAGTAAATCGATTAAATTCAACATTTTTCACATAAGATTTTAATATTTATCTCATGATTAATTAAAACTTAGTATTATCGAATAACTTTCCAAATATATCTATCTCTTATTAACAGTTAATTCTAGATAATGATCTATTGCTTCTTATTTTTCTTGGGAAAAATCCTCATTTATTAATCATAAACACTATAAATATATAGGTGGGCCTTCAGAAATTAAAAAGATACCAAATTTAATGAGCTGATTAAGTTAAATTTTATTCCTGATTAATTGCTATTACTAACAGCTACATATGGCAGCCCATCTTCGAAACTAATCAAATCTTAGGTGATGAGAACTACACGGCCACTACCAGAGGACTCCAGTGGAGATGCCATTGAGTCAATACTACTAGCGGGGCGACTTGCAGGCATGGGTGCTCTGGAAGAGGAGGGTGGAGCCATAGAAGTATTTGCCATTTACTCTAACACCATTACACTCGTCAACATCTCAAGTCTGGCAAAGAGCACTAACTGCCTTGAATGGTTCAATAATCAAATGACCATCTCTAGTTAGACCAAAAATATTTGGGATACTTTGGGCTGGCTGGAGATTTGCGTTTGGGTATTTCAAGTAGTCTTTGTTGCATTTGGAGTTAATAGCGCAAGATTTGGCAACTACATTAGAGCTGATTCTTGAAGGTTACGATTTGATCTTCTGAACGAACATGTATTAGATTGATATCGAAAAGATGTTAAGTGTGCAGATATTGATGGCAGTGGATTTATAGACTGCTCTGAATTCGCCGTTACTTCTATGAATGAGAAATATCTCTGCACCAATTAGATATTACAACAAGCATTGAGAATGTTTGACAACCCAACAGTGTCTTTATCTCATTTGAGGAAATAAATAAAATTCTTGGATTCGGAAAGACTATTTCAGAGGAAGATGTAAACGAAATTATCATATAAGGAGATGCCAACGGAGATAGTCAAATTCCTTTCGACGAATTCTCACACATGATGAAGAGATAATTCAGTTAGATGCACTATAATTTTGATTGTGTAATTCATTTTAGAAATTTTATTCTACCTATTTTTCACATTATTTTATATAAATTTGAAATCTCGCTTAATAAAATATTAAATTTAAATCAGTTAAGTTACTATTTTTTAACTATTAAGTTATTCTATATTAATTATACAATTTTTAACATAAAGACTTAACAATTTAGGTTAACTTTATGAAATTATAAAAAATAATGCGAGATTTTTTAGTGTCCTTCTTCATTTTTAATATAAATTATATTAATTGTAAGTTATTTACAATTAGCTGAGAGATAATCTTATTAATCGCAAATATAGATTTATAATCTCTTCATAATATTTTATTAATTATTAAATTTTCATAACTAAAAGAATAATTACAAATAAAAGGTTTTAAATATTTTTAATTAAATTAACATTATTGTATGAATACATTTATTTTGGGAAAATTATTAATAAATTAATTGTATATTTTAAATTCGTGGCAGTTAGCTATCTGTAATCCTAGACAATTTGGTTCTCGTTCGGTAAAGAATATAAAATTAGCTGGACTTTTCTATTAATGGAACCCCTCTATCGCATCACTGGAGTAAGATAACTCAACTTTTATTTTGGGTGATTAAGTCAACTAAACAAATCACCCAAAATAAAAGTTGAGTTATCTTACTCCAGTGATGCGATAGAGGGGTTCCATTAATAGAAAAGTCCAGCTAATTTTATATTCTTTACCGAACGAGAACCAAATTGTCTAGGATTACAGATAGCTAACTGCCACGAATTTAAAATATACAATTAATTTATTAATAATTTTCCCAAAATAAATGTATTCATACTATATTATTAATAAAAGAGTAAAATCATTAGTATATAGTGAATTTTAAAATTCTAATAAACATTTTTAATTATATATTCACTTATTTACTAGATATTCTTATTATTCTCTAAAAAACGGGTTTTATAAGGAATTGAACCCTATATTAACTATACCAAATTCATGTATTTGTGACTAAGTATAGTATAGATAAATATTTCTGTTTTACTTCTTTATTCCTGATTTAAATATGTTTGAAAATTTTTAAATATCTCTCTGATTAAAATTCATGAATTATACAGATTCTCTAATATAGCAGAAGAAAGACATAATTTTTAAAGAAAATACTAAAAGCGATTTCTGTTATATTTAGAAGAAAGACTCAGAATTTTAGACATTTTCTATACTTTAGAAAGAAGAAATCAAAACTTTGAGGTAGTGGTGGTTAAAATTACTAATACAACAAAAACTAGATGAACCCCAATTATAATAACAAAGAAGGATTAGAGAGATTTAAAAATAAATAACAAAAACTGAGAAATGATTAAATGCTTTAATCTTAAGTCTTATTATTTAATGAATATTGTCGCAACTATGAATATATATTACAATTTATTTCTTTCACTTTTTAATTATCCCATATTTGCTTTAAATTTTATTTATAACATATAAATTAAATAATTGTTATGTTTATAAACTATTAAAAAAAACTAAAATGATAATCAAAAACTAAAGATAATTAAAAAATATAAAATAAAAAGATGAATAATAAAAGTTTTCTGAAATATAAATAAAACAATGTAATAATAAATATAAAAATTAATAAATAAATAAAAAAAGTAAAAAAGAAATAATATTATTTGATACAGAAATGGTGAAAAATGGATTTAAAATTATTTCAAAAAATAAAAAAGCTAATATATTATATGAATAATTTTTACTTGGAAATCATTGTACTATATGAATAAAAAAGACAATAAAAATATTAGATAAATATCCTTTTCATCGTAGGGATATACCCGAGCAGGGAAGTTGAAATCCAGTATTTAAATATAATACTATGTTTAAGGGTCTAGAGGTTCATCTCCTTATAAGTCAGCTGATAATACAAATCTAAGGCTGCAGTTGCACAGAAACCACAATTATCAAATGTCCTTGAAGAGTACAGTATTTGCTGGAGACAATTCTAAATAGACTTCGAGGAAACCTGAAGAGAAAATCAAAAATCCAATTTTAGCATGATTTTGGTCGCGAACCTCCTATCCATAACTTTATAGAACGACTATCTCCCATATTTTGAATTGTGCTAATCTTGCTCCTCGTCATCGATATAGTCAAAGTTCGGTAACTGCTGGGCCTGTTAAAAATACAATTTTCACCATCGAGATGTACTCGAGCGGTGGGAAATAAGAAATTCAGTAATTAAATATGATACACTATTGAAGGTTTTTGAGGTTTATCTCCTTATAATTCAACTAAATAATTAAATCTGAGACTGCAGATACACAGAAAACCAAATTATCAGATGACCTTGAAGAGTTCTATTAAAGAAATTAATAAAATTCATAGGCAAAACTCAAAATTCTATCTCACCCATCTTAAAGTTTTCAATTCGGATTCAACTGGAGAGGTCTCAAAATCAATCTAATTAAGGAAGATAAATTGGTGCATCTGAGTCACCTCTGGTTTACAAGATATTTTGGCCTCTCATGTATTGTAAAATTGTAATCTTAGAATCGCGATTTTATAGGGAAGCCGATGTGCCAAATATTATTAGTTTGACTAGTCTTTCTCTCCTTTGAATAAGTTACAATTCCTTTGTCTTTGGACACCTGGGAAGATAGAACTAAAAATTGGTTATTGATATCTTTCGACAATTATCAATAGACTTCTAGTAATCCGCAAGAGAAGATCATAAATGCAATTTTAGCATGATTTAGTGCGTATTCCTTCTGCCCATATTTTCTAAGAATTTTTATCTCACATCTTTCTTTTTATGTTTATCTTGCTTTCTGTTATCGATATAATCCTAGTACGGTATCTGCTAGGAGTGTTCAAAATACCATTTTCATCGTCGGGATATACCCGAGCAGGGAAGTTGAGAAATCCAGCATTGTGTTAAATCTGCCAATTCAGAGGATAAAGGACACTTATAGTTAAACAGTCATTTTTAAGTTGACTTGCGTGCAATTTATATTTTTTATAATTTGTTAATTCTCTTGAACAAAATATATTAATAATGTTAAGCAATTTATTATAAATCAACTCATATCAGATTTATAAATGTTATACTTTAATTAATTAATTTTTTTTATTGTTACACTAATACCTTGAATTTTAGACATCACCTTTTATTATAAATAATAAATTTAAAGTTAATTTTATTTATAAATATTGTTATTCGCCAAGAATTATCTAATTCAATAATTGTTACTTTAAGTAAATTTAATTTTTTCTTTATTTAGTTAGCAAGTTAAATAGTCATATATATATATATATATATATATATCTTATATTTATAATTGCGTACATTAAAACTTCAATGTTGATGAGCTTTTTTATTACTTAATTGATTAATATTTGAAATATCTCTTACTTAAAGAAAATTTTATTATCTAAAACATTTCAAAATGCATTTAGATTGCAATATATCTTATTTATTTATTTCATTTTGAACATTAGTACATTTGTCGTTATTTTAATATTTTGTTTTGAAATAATGAAAATAACATTTTTAAATTTCTATTAAATATAAAACTATTCTTAAACTTTTGCTTATCTTTTTATATAAATAAAATTTATTACGAAGCTTTAGTATTGCAAATATAATCATTATTAGAGGAATAAATTTGAATTGGAGAAAAAATAAAATATTTAATTAAAATCTTAAATTCATGGCTGTTAACTATCATGAAACCTGGACAACTCTTACTTGTTCGATAGAGAATTCAAGTCCTATACTTTACTATTATCGATTCTATCACATACTTAGTATGAACTAAATCGATTTTAATTTTACATCAAAATCATTTAAACAGTTCCTTTTCTCACGCATCTTCACACTGGGGTTGCTATAGAGGGGTACCGATAGCAGTAAGTCCAGCTGATTTTAATATATCTATAGAATGACTACTAAATAGTCAGGGTTTTAACAAAGTTAGCTGCCAATAATTTATTAAATAATTAATTAATTTAATTTTAATATTTAATTTTCAACAATTAAAATGTATTTCTACAAAAGTATAATCTTTATAATAATAAGCTAATTTACCTCAATCAAACCAATCTATTAACTAACTTGTAAATTATTATCGTTAAAAAGTATAATAAAGCAGAGATGAGTTAAGGAAAAATAATAAATAGTGATTAATAAAAAGCTTTCAGTACAATAAGTTATAATTAATTTAAAAATTATTGTTTAATTCATATTTTTTATTTCAAAAATCTTATCTTAGCTTAAAATTTTTAAAGGGATAAATTAATTATAGCTAAAAGTATACTTAATAATATATTAAACTGACATAAATTATATAAAATATATTTAATAAATCTCATATTCCATATATGACATCTAAAGAGAAGTATAAAAATGACCAAACTCTAGTCAGAAGTTTATATTTATATAATTTAAAAGCCATATTATCTTTTAGTTAGTTAATTGATTATCATCAGATAAATTTTAACATATCACTGTTTAATACTAAAATCAAACAATTAATCTTAGTCTTAACGTAGACGTATCTGAGTGAGTTGACGTGGCAGTCATGAAGTAGAAAACTCCGAAAAAACCAGTCTCGCAATTACCTAGTCTCCTCCTGAATCAAGATGTTGCCAGCATAATCTGAACAACAGAGCTTGAGAATTCAACTAAAAGGACAGAAATTGGACAAAAACGCTTACCGATCCAGTACCCTAACCCGGTGTGGAAGAAAAATTCTTTTCGTTGGCTTCTATGGTTTTAATTGTCTCACTTTTGAAGGCAGAGCGTACCTTCGTCCTACTTCCTATTACCTAGGAACATGAAATAAAGCCATTAGACTCATCTATGCAGGGAAATCTTAGGATCCAGCCCACTCGAGGAGTGATTAGCTGACAGATTAAACCCCGCCGACTAGTCTCTAATGCGTTGCGCCCTGCAATTTCCTACACGCCCTTGATAGGCCTTAGTGTAGTAGAAAGCTTTACCATAAAGCCCTAAGTGAGATTGGTACCTCACCTAGCAATTAACTTTCTAATTTAATAGTGCCATATTATTAATTTATTATAATAAAATCTTTTTAAAAATTATGTTTTATCCCAACCCCTATATCTTTGACAAGTCTTCGAGCAGTCATATCTTTTGTTATATTTGTCCATTGATTCTGCTATTTGACTCAGCTACTACAAGATGAGTATTTTCCAACCTTCAAAAATGAGCCAGGGCAAACTTCCTAGTCAGTCTTAGACCAAGGATATAATTTATTATTGGATTCTCCTAAGATAGGTAATCACAAGCATCATAATTAAGAAGTAACGACACATGATTCTAATTATGCAAACTATATTCCTGGATCTTAAAATAGCCAGAAACGTCATTTTAGTCATCCATGATAAAGTCATGACAACTTAATATAGAAGATCAATCAATAAAAATTGATAAAGGATAAATATACAGCCATAATTAATTTGGAAAAGTTTTATATGGTTCTTAATAAGGCCTGATATCTTGAGATAATAGTTTTGACACCAACTTTTTTATGTTTATTCAAAAAGATTCATTCTTAAGATTTCAGACTCTTTGCAATTAAATGACTATTTAATATAAATAATTTAAAAAATGCTTCTTCCATGTTATACAGATTTAGATCTCTAAATGAACTTTTTTCTTTGTTCTTATTTTAATTCCTATCATTGACTACAGTCATTAATTTAATTATATACAATTTCATATTTTTCTACATATTTTTATAAGATATAATTCATCTTATTAGTTATATTTTGTTTACTTATAAATGCCTTGTCAGTTCATTTATTCTTTCTCACATTAAATAACTAAATATAATAATTTACTTAAGCCGATCAACCATTTTTATTTGCAATGTAGGCTGGCATATATTTCACAAAGCATAACAAATAAAAGATTCTTAAGAAAATGATTAAGAAGAAACAGCATTTGATATGAAGAGTGTTTTAATTCAGGAACAGTATACAGATTGTTATTTTTGCTTTTTACAATATTTAATATTACTCGATTATTAAATTTTCTTTATTAGTAAAGCTTTTTCATTCTACTAATATTTATTTTATTGAATGAAAGAGAAAAGCGATTCAAAGTAACATTTTTAAAAGCTATAAAATAAATTACTATGATTATGCCATAGTAAGTATTATTAACTATAAGACTTTGAATATATTGAAGAGTAGCATATTCATATATATAATCATGTCTTATTTTTAATTAATTTGTCAGTAATTAGTATTTAACAAGATTATAATTCATTACTTTCAAGATTTGTGCATTAATATTGGTTTTATTTAATATAATTCTATCTAATCTGTTTTATATTATCTTTTTGAATAAGCATATTAAACTGTTTCTTTGTTAATCATATAATTATATAAAATTAGTAAACTGATAATTTTTAAGCATCGTTGGAATCAAGTAAAATAACCAATTATAATAATTTTATAAAATAAAAATTCAAATTTATTATTTATAGCATATTAATAATTTCTTCCTGGCTTCATATTTATTTACTATCATAAATCAATTATTAATTTAAAATAAAACATAGATTTTAATAAACTATATAAAATTAAATTTATTTACAATAATTTGTGTTAAATTTAATATTGGAATTTTTAATTATTTATTTAATATTTTAACTTATTTAAATTTATTTATTTGCTTGATATGCTCGAAAACAGTTGGTATTAATAATAATTATTCACTTTAAACTCTTTGATTATTATTGATTAATTGAAGAGGATGAATCTCATAACAATAATAAATACTATCATTAATTAAATGGTGAAATTTTAGTACAGTGAATGAATTTAATACCTTAAAAATTTGATCTTACATTTCTTCGATTAAAGTAAGTGTCATAATTTAATTTAACTGTCCCGGTTATCTTTCAATGTGTATTATTATTATGGTACTTTTCACTTATTCAATCTCAAGTTTATAAAGATTTAAATAATTTTACTTTAAAATTATAAGGAAGTTTCTACATGCAACTAAAGTGACACTAACCCAAATAATACCCTATTCAAACCAAGTATGTATTAGATAAAATTGAAAGAAAACAAAATGAAGCAGTTAAGTATTAAAATATTACAAATCAATTGAACTAATATAAATGGAAAAGAATGAAAACAAATAATTATTATAAAGCATATTTGAAGTTACTTTTGATATAAGAAGATATAAGTTATTAACTAAATATAATTAAACTACTTGATACAGAAAACGATGTAGTTTGATATATGACTTAAACTAAATTATTTAATTCACTTCATTATTATTCTATGATTTCTTCTGAGTGATCAGTTCCTTATTGTTGAAGTTAAATTTCTGCTGTCATTTATGACAGTTGCATTAATTAGCTAATCATTTAATTATCTTGTCCGATTTTGAATTATCTCCAGACCTTTTCTTCACCTTCATTAGTTTTATAAATTTATGTAGAGATATCCTTTCACCTTTTGTAATATTGTGATATCTTCTTTTAATTAATACTTATCTACTTTGCAATGTTTCGATTATAGTTCCCTGTGTAATCTTTTTGATGAAATACTATCATAGAATTGATCTATGAGAAGTAAACCATGTTTTATTCCTTGCAAGAGGAATTTGATCTTCATATGTTGTGTTTATTTCTTGTATACAGGCTTTATTGTTCAATATCTTAAGCATATTTTTTTTTAGTATAAATACTCTAGTAATTCTTTCGGGTTCTGATTTACTAGAATAATTTATAAAACTTTGTATTTTATTTTTATTTAGAAAAATTGTAAACAAAAAAAAACATATAGATCTTTCCATAATTTATCTGTATTTGACAAACACTTCAAGATTATTCTGCACGATATTTAATGAGTTTGGATTTTGTAATAGATTTTATATACAATTTGCTACTTTTTATTCTATTGTTTAGTTTCACCTTTAGAGCCTCTATAATTAACTTTTATTCTATTTGTTGCTCATTAGCTTAATTGTTGCTATATTTTGCAGCTTTTCCTTAAATAGTTGATCTTTAGTTCTATTGAGCTCGTTTTTATTTTATTAAAAACCTAGTATAAACATCTACTCCTGATGCTCTAAATAGCAAGTTTGCTAACAGTTTCAGCATGTTCTGGATCTTAAGATAAATTACAATTCTCCATATTAAAATTCTTTATAGTCGCTGTTGTATGTGTTGTCTTATTATATAATATTTTTATATAGTCAATTTAGGTGAATATTTTATCAAATGCTTTTTTCTATTTTTCAGGCCATAGTTTATCTTATTGACATTTAGAAATCAAAGTGCAGTTTGATCAATATATTAGTTAATTTATTAATATCATTTTGGTTATGTAAATTAGAAACTCATATTTACATAAAGTAAAATAATGAAAGAATATATATTATTATATTTACTTTTCAGTATCTGAGAAAAATAAATTTAATATTACTACTAATTTCATATTAAACTTATAATGCATTAATGATTGAATTCACATTACTTTAAGGACTTAGAAATATTTATACTGCATATTTATTAATTAATTAGACATAAACATAATTACGCAAAGATATTGGTAGTCCTTAATTTAGTCATTTCAGTTTTCACTTATTTAATATACGATAAAATTTAAGTATTCTTAATTTTATGACTATTTGTTGAATCTTATTTCTTTTCCTAAAATTAAGCTTTTATTACAATTTTCTTTTCTATTTGACCTCTTTTGCCAGAACACAATTCAATTATCATTAACCACTTAGTCTATACATATGACGATAATCTTAGTGAATTCCTTTCTTGCAATCTTTGATGGAAATAATTTATTCTTCATTATTATTTGGTATTATTTTGCTGAATATGACATAACTTAATGTTTGTCTAACTGTGATGTTTAAGCTACAGATTAAATAATTCCTTTGCTTTGATTAGTCAGTGTGTAGAAATATAATTATGTTCTTGCATTCGTTTGTTTGCTAAATGGAGTTTTCTTCTAGTTATTGTTAATCTCAACTCAGAGGTCTACGTAGTCTTTGATTTTTTCTCTCTAATTGAATGTGACTTCTTTCAGAACTTATTCTTATACTCTGGTTTTCTTGTTCTTCCTATACGGAGTGAAAATATTTTTTCCATTAACTTCCCTTTTCAATAATTTTTGTAGGTTTATAAATTATTATTTATTGATATTTGATCAATTACTGCATCATTTAACAAATCTTATCTTTGATTTGATATGCTGAGTTTGTTTACTACAGCTATCATTAATACACAATCTCTCCAGTCAACTAGTAATTCTAGTATGTAATTTGAATTATTATTTCATCAGACTAGATATGAATCTATGATTTCTGTTAGTGAAATAGGTCACTTGATTTATTTATGGCTTCAAAAGCCTTCAATTGTAATTAACCTTCACAAAGATTCGAGAATGCTGAAATATCGTCTCATCCCACAGTTTACTATTGTTTTTATAACTAGTTGTCATCTTTTTCTTTAATTATGAATAGCTAACATGTTAATTTTAAGCCCTTAAATGCTTAAAAGTATTAATATTGTAGGAATACATTTGATTTGGGAAAAATTAAATAAATCAAAATCAATAATAATTAAATTCGTGGCAGTTAACTTTCTTGAAACCCTGACAATATGGTACGTGTTCGATAGAGAATTCAAAATCAGCTGGACTTTACTATTGGCGGTACCCCTCTATCGCATTCCCACAGCGAGATAACTCGACTTTAATTTTTGGTGATTTGCTTAATTGATTTTTTCGTCAAAATTAAAGTCGAGTTATCTCGCTCTGGGAATGCGATAGAGGGGTACCGCCAATAGTAAAGTCCAGCTGATTTTGAATTCTCTATCGAACAAGTACCATATTGTCAGGGTTTCAAGAAAGTTAACTGCCACGAATTTAATTATTATTAATTTTGATTTATTTAATTTTTCCCAAATCAAATGTATTCCTACAATATTAAAATTTCATGAAACTCTATAACTTTTATTTCACATTATTGATGCATTTATTGATTTAGTTATTTATTATCTTCTAAATTACTCTCTTTTAATTCAGAAAGAATGAGTATAATTCTAATGTGGATTATTTACTAATTTCCTCCATTTTCACGTAATATGCTCTCACAAATGTGGCATATATTTGTAAATTAGTGGTGATATATATTTTTGGTATCATTATTGATTAATTTTATTAATCTCATTTTTTTGTTCCTTTTGTTTTTCATCTCATCCTTTGGTGTTTATAATATATATTATTAGAGTCCCTTATTTTAAAGAGTATATTTCATCATTAAGTTAATATTGAATGCATAGATGAAAGTCTATCTTGTTATATTGTTTCAATGTAAAAATTCTTATAAAAAGACTGGATTTTATCAATTAATATTAACAAATAAACCTTCTGTTTATAATAATAAACTATAATTTAATACAAAAGATTGAATGCAACTTTATAGTATAAATAAAACAAATTAATTTTGTTAATTATTAAGTACATGAGAATACCTTATCATCAAATAAATAAGACATTTTTTAAATGAAAAATTTAAAGGGATTATATTTGTGAAATGTCTTAAAGATAATAAATCATTAAATATTTTAATTAATTAAATTAATTGATTGAAACCTAAAGGATTTGTGACGACGATAAGTCAGAATGGCTGAGATTCCTAATAAAAATTAAATCAATCTAGCCTACTCTCCCACTCCATCGCAACAGATGCTATAAGTCTAGAAGAAGACGAGGGACATCAAATATTAAATTTTAATGAAGAACAAAACTAAAAAATTGTTGATTTTGAAATAATAAAATTCTAAACATCAATTTCCCCCAATCACTATGAAGCTAAACTTATTAGTTTGCTCAATTGATTAAACTAACATGACAGATTATTTCTCGTCACGCTTTATTAAAACAATAGAAAAGAAAAATAGTCAGAGAAATCTTAATCACAAGAAATTAAAGACTCCCGCTTTTCTTCCATTATACTAGCCAGAGAAATTCACAAGTCTTTTTAAAACTAACAAAACTAGATTCTCTACTCTTAGACAAATATTTAGAAGTTCAGCTAACCCCAAGAAAAACGGATTACTAATAAATAATCAAATAGTAAATAGGCTCTCAAAGAATACATCAACAATAATATACTACTAAAACTAAGGCTCCAAACATACCTATGGGGAAAGCCCATTACTTAATATAATCCTCCTACCTGGAATGATTTATTTAAACCATGCTTTAGTATCATTGAATTAGAAGATACACCGAAACTTAGAGTCCCGACAAAATAATTCCTTATCTTAAGACTTATTATTCTTTCTGATATTCACTATTATTAAATAGGAGAAGTTTACTTAAGAAAAGAATGATGCACTTCCAGTGCTAAATTGGAAAATTTAGGACTTTTTACCTTAAAACATATTTGAACAAACTATTTCAATATAATTTACAAGCCCTAACACAAGTCACAAATAAAAATTGTAGGACGCATTAACATAAGACAGTACTCAAACACTCCAGTTATAGAATGAACTCATCAATGATTAAACAAGAGTATAATCCAAGAACTAAATTAATGGTAACCAACCTTCATATGAATGTCAGACTCATATAAAAATCTATGGAAGCCGACAACTTGACTTGTTACACACCAGAAATTTAAATTAAGAATGAAATCTTATATATATATATATAATATATATATATATATATATTTGGGAATTAAAATAATTAAAAATAAATATCAAACCAAATTAAGGATCAAACCAGGATAATATTAAAGGACGAAACTAGAAAAACCTAATGAATAATTGTTGCACATCCTTAAGACATGTACTATGTACGAGATACGTCAAGTTACTCAAAATTTCTTTAATAAACCTTACATTCAGTAAAAATACTAAGTTAATATTTGAACAGTTAATTAGTACACCCATACTCATTAAGAATGTATAATCAAGAAAACTATAATTATCGCCAAGAAGAAGAGAAAATGAAGTCAGCAGAGAACCAGTAAGACAAGAACAGTATCTCAAATTTATGGCGCTTTAAACCATAAAGGGCTTGACCCCTCTTTGCTATAATATATAACCGATGAGTGGGGTCCGTAGAGACTAGTGTGATCTAATTATTATTATTATTATTATTATTATTAATATTAAATATATAATAACTTTTAATTATGAATAAGAAATTGAGCAAGATAGATTCTTATTCGAATAAATTGTTGTGTACTGTCCTTAGGTTTTATTTAAGATTATTACAATGCTATCCTCAACATAGATTTAAATATTTCAATGCATTAATTATAGTTGAATAAATAGTGCTTGTAAATTATATATTTAGATACTCACCCCTTCAATTACGCGATTAAAACAAATTATTCTTCCTTTTGCAGCTACCTTTAGTTTATGTATTTTAAGCTTACTTATGCTTTCTCTCTTATTTATATTTGGAATTCTGCCAATTCAACTTAATGTTGAAAAAATATGTACAATTAAGCCTAAAGTATTGAATATCATCCACAAAACATGACTCAGGATACCCTAAAATTACTATTAAATTTTTTACATCTTGAATTGTTAAATTCTGAACTTTTTAAGTTAGAGCACTGAGATGCAAGATTATAACAGCAAAAGACTTTCCCAAATCTCAAAATGAATTATTTAGTTTTATGAATTCAATGATATTTATTGTAGTGAATATTCTAATAAAATCCAGTATTTAGTATAAAAATAGATCAGTCCGTTAAATTGAAGCTGATATACATTTATTAAAAGCAAAGTTATATTTCTTTAAATACAGGTTATCCTTCGGCAGTGCCATCCTTTCGAGTAAGTTATTAACATACAGTAATTTTGATTAGGTTAATAATTGATGCATGCATTCATAAAGAAATATACATCTTTGAAATATAAAATAACTATTAGCTTATAATTTTAATATAGTTTTTTTAGTCAAATATTAAATAATGAAGTTTAACTTAATATAAAGTATTGAGAGTTTGCAATAAAGTTATTAAGATTACTTTAAATTTGTTGAATCTTATTAATGAATAGTTGTTAAAAGCTTATGCAAATTGTGGTATTCTGGAGGGATATTACATATACCCAAAATAACAAGATTTGAGTAATTTTATAGCGACATATTACAATATAGTATGTTTAATCTCAAAATTTATTTGCTAATGCTTTCAACAAAAATTTCTCAAGATTATCCTTGTTTTTGTAGATCATACAACTGAATTAAATAATTATTAATTTCTAAAAATAAATTCATATTTAATAATTTCATTATCAACTAAATGTAATTAACTCTTTGAGCTGATAAAGAAGAATTTTAAAATAACAATGAAAACCAATGAATTAATATAGTCTTATCAAAGGTAAAACATAAAGCATTATAAAAGTTTTCAAGATATAAAAAATTCAATATAATTATACCGCAAACAATATTATTCAGACTTTATTTAAAGATTTGAGTACTTTCGACGAAATGACAGCTTATATTGAGCTTGCAGCATTGTAAGTTAAAAATGATATTCTTACTTTATATAAATTTAAATTCTTTTTATATCTTTAAATAATTATTAAATGAGACCCACATATAAGAGTTTAAAATATTATACATGTTTATTGTAAATAAATCAATAATTAAATACTAGATTTTATGATTATTATTTTAATATTATAAGTTAATATAAAGATAGGCATTTGAATAACATTGGAAGAAACATACAGCAGACTAAAATTATATCTTTATTGTTTAGAGTTATTACCTTAGGAATTGACATTGTGAATTAAGCCACTTAAAAGAAGAAAGAAATTTAAAAGTTTCCTTAGAAGAATAGCTCACAATAATATAATAATTAACAAAAAATATATTAAAATAAATAATTAATTATATACGTGTGTTATTCATAATGATTCAAATATATATAATAATGAAAAACTAAATGAATAATTTAATAACGGGAATGTTTTACAACATGGAATGCTCAACTAAAAAAGATAAAATTAGCACATACAAAGGATTTTGTGAGTAGATCTATTCCTTTAATTTATTGCAATTTAATTTGTTGTTTTCAAGTGTTAAGGTACACTTTGGATAAATGCTACAAGATTTCCTGATTCTACTTGGTTATAAGTCTTTCTCATTACATGTTGCCTATTTTAATTATGTAATTGCTTAAGTATCTGCTTGCTATCCATTTAAGTCATCTTCATTTGCTGCATGATGTCATGCTTGTCTTCTTGTGGAATGTTCTCATCATATAAAATAGATGGACCTTGCTAAATAAATAAAATGTAAATTAATATATAAGGTAATTTCATATAAGATTGGTTTTTATGAAATTTGTCAATTATGTTGATCATTTTATGTAAATATCTACTATAGCGGCGATCCAGTTAATTTAGATACTGTCACTTTCCGCATGATAATTTAACAAATACAAGAGTAGACTGTATTTACGCTGTCATCTAATGATTGAGGATATGATTAAGATCTAAATTAACTTGCAGCTTATTATATATTGATACTAGCTGAAAAGATTTGAGATTAGAATTGTATCAAAGTGAATAAATTAAATAATGAACTGCTTAAATAAATATATTCTGGATTAATCCAGATGGTAATTTGATTTATGAAAAACTATGTCAGCTCTTAAAAAGTAATTTAAAATTAAACTTTAGAATAAATAACATATAAATAAATGGGGTGTTGACGTCACGGCGTCCCAGAGTCGTCAGGACGTCCCAGCCTCGTCAGGATGTCCCAGTGACGTCAGGACGTCCCAGAGTCATAGGTGACGTCAGGACGTCCCAGGGTCGATCAGGACGTCCCAGCCTCGTCAGGACGTCCCAAGTAATAATTTTCTTAACGAATAAGATAAAATGTACGAAGCACCATAAAAATTTCTTTATGAATCTTTTCAGGCAGGGTTCTAGAGGTGCAAGCTCTAGTTAACCGGTGTCACATGGGGTGGAACCCCTTGTTCGCAACCAATGCGAAACAATAATAGCAGGGGTTAGGTGGGCTACATCCCTTGTGGTTGGGATGCAAAGCCTCCCAAAATTTTTTTATATATTTTTTTTCGTCTATCAAGTCATTACCCTGTAAGAGATAGGTTTCTTGTTCAAGCTTTAATTAGTTTTTGATAATTCTTCTAACATCTGCTCAGATTTTACTCACAGATTCACGACATGTTTTAAGATCAAATAATTTTTACATATCATCAACCATTTCATTAGTATTCCTTCCATTAGGAAAATAAGTAAACAGTATCTCTCGCAAAATTCTTAGTGGGTAAGTATTATAACCAAATATTTTCAAACCATTTTTTATAGTTTATCTAGAACGACATTGACTGTTATCACATTCATAGTAGCAATGGTCTATATATTTTTCAGAAGAAGTAAACATCGCATGCAATTATTATTATTAGAATTTTTGACATTATAAAGTTCTAGAGAGTATGCCACATCCTTATAGTTAATGAATAAGTGCTTATGTGTCATGAAATGTTAGGTCTTATGTGATTTGTTACAAGAATGTTTCCATATGAATAAAGTTTAATTAATTATTAACGATTATAATTTAACGATTAAATATAAATTTTTCACATATTCATACACATCAGCTATAAAAAATTTTCGGAGGCTTTGCCTCCGAATCTCCACAAGGGCTGCCGTCCACTTGACACCTGCTATTATTGTTTTGCATTGGTTGCTCACAAGGGATTTCACCCCTTGTGACCCCGGTTAACTAGGTCTTGCACCCCTATAACCCTGTGAAAAGATTCATAAAGAAATTTTTATGGTGCTTCGTACATTTTATCTTATTCGTTAAAAAAACGTCCTGATCGACCCTGGGACGTCCTGGTGGAAATGGGACGTCCTAACGTCATCTGGGACGTCCTGACGTCACCTTGGGACGTCCTGACGTCACCTTGGGACGTCCTGACGACCTTGGGACGTCCTGACGAGGCTGGGACGTCCTGATCGTACCTGGGACGCCCTGACGTCAACACCCAATAAATGATTATTACAATGTAATTTGTTTAATGTTTTTTCTTAACTACACTGCCAAAATCAGATTCAAATACTTTAATAAATGGTAATAATTATAAAAGGTTAGCAATCCCTGATTTAAATTTCAGTTAAAATCATTAGTTTTTGTATTTGGGAAATCTTATGCATTCCATCTAAAACTCTATTTTCATTGATTTTCAATTCAAATAATTTCATGATAAATAAATTAGAATAATTTAATGACTTTATATTAAGCACACAGACCTTAATTTCGCATATTTCGTATCGTTTCATTTGACAGATATAATTAAAATATAAACAAATCTAACGCCAATCAAGAATAATTGAGTATCATCACCCTATAAAATTATACTTAATATTTTAATTGAATAAGGAAACAAAAATTTTTTTTAAAAGTTTTTCTAATTCTATATAGATTTTTAAGTTTTTTATTATGAATAATTTTGATCCCTTAATTTATCCTCATCGTGGTGACTTATACACAAATTAATTTTTATTATATATAATTAGAATAAGGTTTTATTTCGAATTAATTATTGTAAATTATATATAAATTTAAGGTTAAGTGTAAAAGGAATATATTTCTATGACGATTAATAGTATTCAATTTAAACTATATATTATTGATAAAATATAAAAGAATAGGAATTAATTTAAAAATTAAATAACTTACAACTGGCATTAAATTGACAAGTATACTACTGATTTAATTTAATTAAAAAAAATCTTAAATAAAAGAGAAGTATATTTAATCGATTAGCTTTTACAATATCAACTTTTGCTTATTTAATTATTGATCAAATTTATATTTTAACATTTTCAAAATTATTCTGTTTTAGCAGACATAACTTTAAAGATTTAAGAGTTGTCGATATATACTGTAGTTTATTGTTTTATAAGAAGCTTAAATCTCTCTTTGCTGGCTAGCCGAACTTCAATACTTCATCTCTAATCTTTGTAAATTTGAACTATATAAAAATATTTTAGTGTTAATACAGATAAAATATCGTTTACTATAAATTTAAGAATCAAGAATGCAAAATTTTACATTATTATGATGTATAAAATGAATTTACTTTCCTTATAATCTCCACTAATTTCAGTCTTTTCACCATTACCTTTTAATTATAAGTATGTAAATTTTTTCAGATATAAATAAGTTTTATCTTATCCTTAATTTCAAAGATTTATGATCGATACTTTAACAACAGTATTAAAACTTATATTAAATTAGAGAATTAAAGGATAGGGTGACCCACAGGGGCCCGAGGTGGGAGATTTTTTGATAGAGCTTTCTACACAGTAAAGCCTGCTGAGGGCATGTAGAGGGTTGCTGGGCGCAACGCATTAGGGGTCAGTCGGCGGGGTTCAATCTGTCAGTTCCTAAACTCTTCGAGTTGACTGCACGCTAAGGGTTTCCCTGCATTAGATGAGCTTCCTGGCATGAGTCCAGTTTCCTATGTAATAGGAGCAGGATGAAGGTACGCTCTGCCTTCAAAAGTGAGACAATGAGAACCATAGAAGGCAACGATAAGAATTTTCCACCCACACCGGGTTAGGGTACTGAAGCTACCACAGCAAAAGTTCCCAGCAGCGGTGGGACCGGTAAGCGTTTTTCTCCAACTTCTGTCATTTTAGTTGAATTCTCAAGCTCTGTTGTTCAGATTATGCTGGCAACATCTTGATTCAGGAGGAGACTAGGTAATAGCGAGATTGGTTTTTTCGGAGTTTTCTACTTCATGATTGCCATGTCACGGCATTGCCACGTCAACTCACTCAGATTCGTCTACGTCACGACTAAGATTGATGATTTGATTTTAGTATTAAACAGTGATATGTTAAATTTAATTTGAGATTACTCATTTATTACAATGATCGATAATAAACTTATATGAGTTATAATAGCTTTAATACAATATGAAATAATGTGAAGTCATTATAGATTAATGATGTGAAGCTATCATATTAAGCATATATATTATACATTTTAATATTTATATATTTATTGGATGCATCACCTACTTTTACTTTTTTAAAAACTAAGTGATTCATCCGAAAATTATTATAATTTTCTAAAAATGCTTAATCAAGAAATTTAACTAAAATATAAAAGAATGAATCTATAGAGACTGATAACCTTTGATTACATTATCTTATAATAAAATCTATTAAATAGTTATACTTAACTACATTCCTATGAAATTTAATAAAACACTTTTAAGAATGTGACATTTCTTAATAATAATATATCTATTTTTTATCAAAGTTTTCAAAACTGATTTATCGAATATTAATGTATATTTTCCATTAATATACAATCTATGAGCATTAATGATTTTAATAAATTTTTTGAGTAACTACTCTAAAATTAATTAAAACTTTATGTATAATTGATATGGAAATATGTCAGCAATAGTTTAGAATGGAAGTTTAACTTTTAGTTTCTTTTGATATAAAATATGTGTGGTCTTTAGCTACTTTGTATGTTTTCAAAGGTTACTTTCTTAAGCTGCTTTATCTGTAAGTGCTTAGGTTTAGCTGAAACCCATTCTCAGTAAGACTTAGACATAAAATATAAAATAAATTATAAGTTGGGGGATTATGGAATTTATTGACTGACATTTCTAGCTACAAAAGAAAATATATTGCAAAGGTGTAGAAGAATAAAATAGCTGACCAGAAATATTATAATGATAATGACGAAAACCTCTGATTGTTGCCTAAAACAATGCATAAATATTTGATGAGGTCCATGATAGAGAGTTTGATGAATGAACGAAAAGTTAAGAATTAATTGCAGTAATATCTTTATCATTGAAATTGATAGTGTAACATTAATTATACCCCAATAAATATCATTAACCCCATTGAGATATTGGAAATACTACAATATATTAGTTTATTCACGATTAATAAATTTATCTATTATTGCAGCATCACTACATTCAAAACCCCAAAAACCTTTCAGTAGTTTGATTGAGTTTATGATTGATAAAAGTAGACAATCAACGCATACTTTATTAGAGTTTTAATAGGGTTTATGTAGGGGTTTAATGTTTAATTTAAGTGAGTTTAACAAGCGAGTTTTTTAAAATATTTCACACAAACATAAACTTACAGTCAAGTGGCAGTTCTCTGAATTTTATCTTTCTAAGTTGATGTTTGATTTTTTCTATATTTAATTAATTCTCTAAGCTTGGCTTGATAGTTGAGTATGCAAGTTCTCTGAGACCTCCATTTATTTTATTTTTATCGAGATATTGTTTGATTCTCTGCTTAGAATCTCTCTCACCCCTGCAGCTTAAGTAATCGTTTCTTGGCATTTCGCTCTCTATTATTATTACTGCTAGAGTCCAGATATCCCATTAAGTGTCTCCATCTCTCCAATCCTCTCTCTCTGGGAAATATCCAGGAGTGCCGTATACATTTCCTAATGCAGAGGCTTGCACTCTTTGAGCTCTTTGTCAATAATATAAACTGTAAGAGGTTGAAAATTTATCATGATGTTCTCTGGCTTTAAGTCTCTATGAGCTTAACCTAGCTTGTGAAGCTCTTCAATCCCCTCAACTATCTCCCATACTATCTAGCTAATTTATCTCTGACATCTATTGTCAGATAAGAATTCTCTGTAAGTCATTTCAAGTAAAGGAAGCCTGAAGGCTACATGATCTTTACCAAGTAAAATAGCATCAAGCTAGATGATATGCCTGCACTCATTTAACTTTGCCTTTTAAAGAGCATAATACTCATTAGCGAATTCCATTTAGAACTTGTCATCAGCAAGGAAGTAATTGAATGGATATATCTTGTAAGCATATTAGTCATCAGTAATGACTCTCTTCTCTATTTTATCTTCAAGAGTGAGGTAGCTTTCTAGGCAAGAATCTAAGTCAATAATTTTTAATATAGGAATCTTTATTGCCTCTATTTTAACCATGATTTTATTGATATCAGAGACTGGAAAGTTCTTGACTGCTTTCTTCATTTTAACTTACTTCTAGACTTCAACTCTAAGAGACTCCACTGGGTTTCTTGATCTTCTCTTTTAGAGGAATCTATTCCCTGTAGGTTCATGAATAAAGACAAAACTTTAATTGTGATTTTTCTTTAAGTGCACTTTGAGGTCTCTAGTATGAGAATATGGCTTCTCACAAAACTCAAAGACATACTTCCCATCTTTCTTTTAATGCTTGAGATATAGCCTTGGCATATTGTTGTGTATATCTCTCAAGAGTCTCTTATAAGATCTTATAAGTTAACTTGTAAGGGAAAACTTTATTGCATTCTTTGCATTAATAGTCAACTTTGGCTGGTATTTGTTAATGCTCTATGGCGGGTATAACCTCCTCCTCAATATGCACAGCTTATATGATAACCTGCTACTTAATTTATATTTAAATCTCAAAGCTAGTCTGATCAAAGTTGTCATAATTAGGCTCCCACTGAGTACAAGCGTCTCTGGTCTCTACTTTTCTTGGTTGCTGGAATGATAATTTTTATTGACTTGATCCAAGTAATGCCGCTCTTCTCAAAAGGTTAGCGCTCATTTTAGTTTTCTGATATATTTTATTATAATAATGATAAAATCTACCGAGATAAACTATTATAGTAGAGTATAAGACACTCTGGTAGTTTCTTTGCTGTGAGGTAAGAAAATGAACTATCCATAAAAGACTGTAAGTTGACATATTTAATGAGAATTTTATACATTTTAGTAAATAAAAATACTCCTAATGAAGTTTTGTTTCTCTAGGAGGTCCTCCAAATCAAGTTTGAACTTAATTTGGAGGTAAAGTTATTAAACATTTTTAAATTTAATATGCTCCTAATAAACTCTTAACCTTAAAATTTAACTCATAATAAAGTTTGAACTTAATTTGTAGTACCTCCTAAAATAATTAAACATTATTAGGAGCAATTTAATGGAGATAGATTGATAAAAATGGAAATCAATCTGTGAAACTTGGAGCAACTTTTTCAATGCTTCTCCGCATATCTTTTCAAGGTTGACCTTCAGTAGGTCCTCCCTATTTAGTAGAAAGATTTTAATAAACTTAGAATGGATATCCATAATTTTAAATTTCATTAACATTTCTAGAAAGAGGAAGCAAGATGGAGTCTATGAATGATGCAATGAAGAGAATTTAATCTCAAGATTTGATAGGAAAATTTCGAAGTAAAGAGGACCTTTATAGATATTTGGTATAGCAAGGTAAGTTCTTAAGTAAGATTAATAAATCAATTATAGTTGGATTGTTCTTGCCGACTTAGGAGGGAACTAAAATCTCATTCTTAAAAGCCTTACTGAGTGAAGAGAAAAAAGCTTTTAAGTCTAATGAAATTAGGATGATAGAGATACCTAACTACCCTGAAATATCAGTGACAAACCTATATGACGATGCTATGAGTGATCCAGATGTTGCTCTCTACCTTCCATCAAAGCTACAGCTCTCTAATAAGTTGCCAGAGAGAAACTTCTTCTTTGGTGTTCTTGGGACTCTGAAACCTGAGTACTTAAATGGAGTAATTTAAGAAGCTCAAAAGAAACGCTACAGCATCTCTCATGAAGAAAAAGAGAAGCAGGGAATTAAAATCAGTGACACCTGGATGTAGGAACTGCAGAAGCATCCATTCATCTCAAGTAAGCTTAGCCTTCTAACTTTATAGAAAAACCTGGAACTGCTATTTACTTGATGAAAGAGCGCAGCAAATTAAACAGAGAGAGAAAAATCACAAGTAAAACATGAATTGATTAAGAGACTCTACAAAGATTTCTTAAAGCCAGACGAGATGAACATAGACTTAGGGGCTGGCACTAAAATAAGAAACATGGATTCAAGCAAGCCTTAAAAGGAAAAAAGAAAGAGAAACCGAATCCCTTTACGGGTAAATTTAATATGTGAACTAATTAACTCTTTAAAATCTAAAACTTATTTATAAACACAAAATATCCCTTCTCTTCGCATACTTTAGCTTTATCATCGGTGACTCTTTTAGCAACACTCTTAATAAAATCGACTGTATCTATCTTCAAGTCGTGCAACAAGGGATAAAGTAGAAGTTTCTTTTAATGACCTTTCAATAACCCCCCAATATAATTCAATTCCATTGAACTGAGGACTGTAGGGAACATTAAATACAGGTGTTATGTTTGGCCTTTCATATTCCTTCCTTGTGTCTTTAATTTTATGGACAGATAAGTTATCTACCAACAGAATAATCTCTTAGTAGGCGTACTTATCTCTGAGTTATTACATGAATTTTATGTATTATTTGGTCTTTATTGAGCGAGGGTGGATAACATAAGTCTCAAGGCCATTATCTTTGCTTATTCCACCAAGTATTGCATGAGTTTAACCTTAAACCTTTTAATCATATACTTCAATATTACTATACCTCTTGTACCAAGACCTTGATATGAAGGTATTAAACTTGAATACTGCCACATCAGCGTGTATGAACTTAATATTATTAGTAATAGCCCTCTGCATTTGATCGAATATATAATTTAAATTATCCTTATAAAATGGAACATTAAAGTCAAACACTCTCTTAATGCGATTGACTGTCTTGTAAGATATTCCGTTCTTTTTATATATGTTAGCTATCGATTAAGCAGATATGTGAAGCTCAGGAAATTGGCGATGAAACATCACAGCTCTCTAGGCTAGAGAGAAGTGAGCCCAGTATTTAAGAGTCTTATCATTAATAAGATAATCGATATGATGCTGCTAAAATTTTAAGGGTCTTTTAGGCTTAGAATTAAGATGCTATCTCTTTAAATTCAAAGCTAATAGACAGTGAGATCTCACAGTTGCTGGTAATTTATGGAACAGCCTTGCTATAGACGTATAATTCAGAACAGGCTTGAGTTATTCAATAAATATTCATCAAATCCATATCGCACTTAAACAATAAATCTATTCACTCACTGTCATAATCAGACCCCAAACCTCGCTTATATCTACTTAAGTTACTAATATTTAAACATTGAACTCCAACATAAACCCTATTAAAACTCTCATAAAGTATGCACTAATAGTCTACTTTTATCAATAAAAAACTCAATCAAACTACTGAAAGGGTTTTGGGGTTTTGATTTATAGTTTTAATATAATAACTTGATAGTAGCATGAGTTTACCATTTGCAATTTCCAGCATCAATTCCACCAGGTTTTCCAATTCCCAATTTGGTAATCTAAGCTGGCTCCCATTTTCATTAACCTATACTTTTCTTTTAGACAATCACTCTTTCAGTACTAACCTTAAGAGTTTATTTCAGGTTTAACACAATTGGATGGTTATGATGATGGGAGTGGAGTTGTGAATGATCAAAGTAATTTCTTGTGCAAGCGCCATTGAAACATTTCAAATAAACATCAATGCCAGTCTCTTATTTTATTTGAAATTAATGATAATACATCAAATTATAGACATACAGCTAAGTAGAAACACTTGGTGCACTCATCTTTGTAGACTAGTTTGCCTTAGAGGTTTAGTTAGTTATATTTTAGCATTAAAATTAATTCTGGAGATACGAAATCAATCCAGTTAGATAATTCAAATATGTTCAATATTTCGAAACTGCCTTAGAGATTTTAAGTCAAATTGGCTGAGGTTAAATGTGGACAATATTGCTCCATATTTTTTGATTTAGTAAAGAAGTTGATAAATGATATCAAAATTAATTGCTAAGATTATACTTTTCTTCACTAGATTAACCAAAGATTTTAATTCATTTATCAATAGAATCACTAATTTTTAAGAAATCAAGATTAATTAAGTTTTCATATGAAGTTTGGTTAATTTTAATAATTCCTCACTTTTTCCCCTTTTTATCTTTGCCTTTGCTAAATTATATATTTTTTTGGAACGAAATACCTCTTTGGCAATAAAACAATAGTTAATAAATTTAAATAAATTCTAAATTTAACATGATATAATTATCAAAAATTATCTAGATAGATATCTTTTTATGATTATATATTTTTTATTGAATAATAATTTTTTAAATAAAATATCTTTGATTTTATTATATTAATAGTATTGAATATTTTATTTATCTTGTATCTTAATAAATTCTAATTAAAAACTGAGTTTTATTTCTTTTGATATCGGATCTAGATGATTGCCCTAGACCAGCACAGCATACTTAGGATTCTTAGCAACTCTAGCTTTAGAGCTCTTGGTTTCTTGTGTGGTCACAGACCCAGCACATTAATTTTGCAAGTACTAAACCAGTTCTTCATAGTCAATTTGATAAAGTTCAAGTCCTGTAATAACTGTTTGCTTTTTGTTCTAAACTCGGTTTTCTTGAACTTTACCATGGGAAATTTTCCTCTGAAAAGTTTCACTCTATCCTTAATTATTTCTTATTCATCAATTTGTACTACTTGATAGCATTCGATAATGTGATCCAGGATACTAACAGTATTACATGTTAAAATCACATGAGAATGCTTACGCTTTATAGAGATTTTCCTTGGATACCTCATTCTGTGGGTTTATAACTTTTTGGTTTGAAATTATTTAATTAAGAATTGGGTCTAATTTCACAAAGCATTTTGTTGCAAAGTTTTCAAGATTATTTTCCTTCACATAATCTGTAAGTAAATCTCTCAATTACTTCAAGTTGAAATACTTCTAACTATAAAAAAATAAATTTAGTACTTTTACAGCATCACTTAGCTCTTATTCATATTCTTGACATTTTACAGAACACAATTAAGATTTTTATTGAGTTAAAACAATTCTGATATTTCTACTTTTGAGAATTTAACGCCTTTTGCATCATAATTTTTAGGTGAAAGGGCCACTTTCTTACTATTTCTTAAGGAATATTTGGGCTCAAATGATTTGAGCTCTTTTATAAATCTGTGGATTTGGGTTATAACTTTATGATTAAAATTAATTTAAAAATTTATGATTAATTCCTTTTGGCTCAGAGTAATCTAGAATATCTCTTTTATGCATTGTTTCTAAGAATTTCCCAATCTATAAATTAATTAGAGTTATAACTCTTAAAATTGTTCGGTAACATAGTGTGAAATACTTCTCTCTTAAAAGAAGAACATCTGAAATCTAGTTTATAATTGGTATCAGAATATAAACTAAGATAATCTTTTTACAAATCAGATGGCTCCATAGCCATCTCTGAATTTTAAAAGTCCTCAAATATTGCCCTGATTAATGCTTCTACTATTTTGGGATTCATTTCTTCAGCAGATATTTTGGCCTCAAGTCCTTCTTCTTCTCTTAATCAGACTGTTAAGTTGAAGTTTTTTCTTCTTCACATTAATTATTTTGGAGAATATTACGGTTTTCATCAACTTTATAAGATTTTTTCCTTTCTTCAGCTTAACATGATTGACTAATCATTTTTGACTTCCTCAATTTTGATTAATTTTCTTGCTACGAATCATCTTAACTAGGGTCATATGCATTCTCAACATCTCTATTTATTTTCAATTCCATTGGAATTTTCTTGGGTTCCATATTCCATAATTCATCATATAGGTAGTGTTCAACTTGAAATGCTTTACCTTTTAGGTTATCAGGAATTTTATTTGCAAGCATTTTTCCCACTTCTACAGGCACATAAGCTAAAAACAAAATAAAAGATGCAAATATGTAATTAATCAGTAGCCATCTTAATCTAAATAATCAATTTTAATTATAATTAAAAAGCTTCATCACCAACTTATGCTAGTGAATGTTGGCATAAATGACGAAAATCTCATTGACTTTAAACTGCTCCTCGCTAAACGCTTTGATGCCTGCCCACATAAGATCATCACCATTAAAGATGTAAGACTCCACTCCAGTCTTCAAATAGCATTTCAGCAGACCACTCTCTTGAAATTGGAACAACATGTATATAGTGAGGAAATATGAGCCTAATTTTGAGTCTGAGCAGAACATAAAAGACTTTCTGGCGGGAATAGATCACTACTTTGGACCCCTGAATTTTGTCCATCATCAATTCACTTGAGTCATAGTTTTTGTCGTCTAGAAAAGTCTCCACACATTTCTAGTCAAACTTTAAGCAAAAATATAGCAAATTAAATATTATTTTTCCTTAAAATTAGAAGGAAAATCCTTGTTTTCTAGGGGAAATATTCCTTTTTATCATTATAATAATATTAATAAATATTAATTAACTGTTCTTTTAGCTTCTTTTTATCTTTGTTGCCAACGGAATGTAAATTAGCGATTTTCAATGATATTTTGAACATTTTTATTTAATATGGAATTATTAAATTTATAATAGTAATAATTAAAGTAGAATTAAAATTTTTACAATAGTAGATGAAATATTTATATTATATAATATTGTAGAATGCAATTTGCAATTAATAATTCAAGTTTTTTTAATTCAAAACTAATTAAAGTTAAATCTTACAGCTTCTTTGAACTCTAAATTATAATATTTATTTTGATTCAAAGCAGAGGGAATTAAATAACATAAATTAAATATCAAATAGATAAACACATGTTAGATTTAATTAAGCTGTTTATTTGCATTTATCAAATTTAAGTTTAATAAGTGAGTTGTAGAAATATAAATAATACATGAATCATATATATTAAAATAATCATATCATGAGTAAAGTTAAAAACCAGAGTAATGATAATTACTGAGTTCAAGTAAAAATGAAGAAAATTTAAAATACACATGAGTGCTTATACTAATTTAGCAATCTGATATTTTCTTTGTTGATTATTAGTAGTGATATTTAATTGATAATTAAAGGAATAATAAGTAATGATTAAAATGAATAGTAACAAGTTAAGTAATATTTACAAAAAATGAAATTTAATTTTCAACAATTTCTGTTCTACTTTTTATTCTGATTATGAATCATGAATAATTGAAAATTTATATAGTTAAGACGTTTATATTAGAAAATATTATTTTTAAATTAATGATCATCAGAATTATTTGTAATGAACTTACTTTTTAAAAAATTAAACTAATGTTTTAATACAATTTAACTTCAATTAATATGATTGATCAATGTTAATATAAGTAATGCAATAATTTTAAGTTTATAAATAAAAAAAATGTTTAACTAAAGTGGGGCAAAAGTAGAAAAAATTTGTTACTTTTGCCCCACTTTTACTAACTTATGATTACTATTGATTAAGTTTGAATAATTGATTATAAGATTTAAAAAATATAAATGAGTAGTATTGTTCATTTATTTATTTCTACAATTTGAATATTCAAAAAAATTTTGATAATTACAAAAGAAATTGATTAAATCTTTTTATAAAGAGCTTATTATTTTTATGGATCTATCAATCATTTAATTATACCATGTGATTATAGAAATCAAATCTATTACTTCGATAATAATCAATATTGCTATTCGATGTTGAGAGATATGTGGCTGAGATGGAGGATCTCAGAATAATTCAGCAACTAAAACCTCAAACAATATAAATTTAAATTATTTTAAACCATATATAATATTGTAATGATTATTTTGAGAAAAAAATGTCTGCAGTAAATTTATCTAAATTATCGTTTGATAAGAAAGTAGCTCCAATTACAGTAAGTTTGCTCTTTATTTAAGCATAAATTATAAATAAATTTAAAATATAGCTTGACATTATATTTTGAGATAAATTTGATTGGGATTTGATGGAGACTAGACTAAGACCCTAGGGCTAGGATTTCGCAAGAGATATTTGCAATCAACTGCCATTCTTTAAATCTGACTGAGAGAATATATAAAAAGAGATTTTACTTTAAAAACTATATAATCTTTTTAATAAGTATATATTGAGAAGGAAGTAGCGATTGAAAAAATGAGTAATTAAATTCTGGATTAAATTTAAGCACACATCGATAAAAATACATTCTTTCCAAGAATCAGATTTGGTAAAAAAGGGGGAGACACAATCAAAACAACTATAGTTTTATTATTTTTTTAAGACTGTAGTTCTAAAAAAATGATGATATTTTAAAATGTAGGGTATTACTTTGTTTAACGTTTATATCAAAATACAAGAAAAATTTTAATAATTAATCTCATTTACTGCTAAAAATTGACTCGAACCAAACAAATAAATTATAGATATAAATATTTTTAAATCATAGCAATAAAAATAAATTTTCTTATCCTATCTCTAATAAAATAAGATTTAATGGCAAACGATTAAGTTTGTATGAATTGTGATTCTCTCTTACTGAATTCAAAGACTTGTGCTCATAGGGGCTTTAAATATGAAAAGAAACCGGGTCCTTAACTTGGTCCAGAAACCCAAATGCTAGAATCCATGAAAAATGAAAGAAAATCAGAAAATCAGAATAAAATAGATATTCAAGATACCTTTAAAAAACTCGTCAATATAGTTTTAGAACAAAAGAACTAAAGAATAGTAGAGAGTAAAAAATTGAATTAAGACGATTTAGAATAAGAGGAGCAACCAATTAAAGTCATTCATTAATATAAAGCCCCTGAAAATCCAATCGAAAATTAAAAATAAAGAGGGGGTTATGTGTTCTCTGGCAAAGAGAAGAAAATGTGCAAGAAATGCAATGAAGTGAATCCCTTCTTTAAGAATAAATGCCAAAAGTGTACTTATAAGTTTCCAAAGACAAGAGGATTAAACACTAGTTTAAATGCCGATAATTATACCTTGCATTTCTGGGACAAGCTTCACTTTTAGCTCATTTTCTCTTCTTTATCAAAATTAACGACTACTTGCAAGAGAGCGATTTAATAAGTGTAAGAGATTTATACAAGAAGATAAAGAAAATTTTGACATAGCAAATCACTGAGACAATCTTCGACATAACAGACATTCAATTTCTGGAGTTGCAATATTCTATTGATGAGAAATTTGAATGGTTGCTCACAGATAATGAATTGACTGATAGAATCTTCAATGATGCGACTGCTTAGAAGACTAATTGAAAGAGAACTAAGCAATTTTACTATAACTTCAAGGATGCTAAACAAGTTAATGATAGAAAAGTATTATGTATGGAGGACTTCTAAAGTAATAACTTTCAAAACGACGATTCATTTGAAAACCCAAATAAAAGGCTTAAAGCAGGTAATGAAATTTACTAGTAAATACAAAAGCAAAGACCACATAACTTTGAGTCAGTGAAAATGCAATTCATTATCTCAAATTACAATTTACTTACATAAATGGGTTTCTTAGAATAGAGTGTAATACAAAGTGAAACTATCAATAATTAGTAAATGAACAGGAGGAGATTATCTCAAGCTTGATAAAGAGAAGAGGAAGGCCAAAATAATTTGACTTGACTTATGAAGATATGCTTAAGTAAATTTATAGTAATTTTACAAAGTATGTTTATAGTGTTGAAATTTGGGATGATTCTAAGCTTATTTTCTAAACTGGATTGCCAGGTTTAGGTGTAGATAAAGATGAAGATGGCAATGAATAAGGTGGAGCCCAAGGTTCTGGAAACTCGACCGGAACTAAGAGAAATGTTGACTTGAATGCAGATGTATGTGGTATTTGCGATTTACTAGGGAAGTTGAAATGCTGTAATGATTGCCCTCAGCTTTTCGCGCAGATTGCTTAGGATATGAAAAGTAGTGCCCAATAGGTAAATGGAAGCAAGTTCCTAGAATGGCTCCAAATGAGAGACCAATATGTGAAGAGCTTGGTGATAACATGCCAAGATGGGAGGACAAGGCTTGCTAAATGTTTGACATTTTAAAGTACTAGTATTGCTTCAACCAATTCTTTGAGCCAGTCAAGCTCACTCCAGAATAAAACGAGACTTTACAAAAGAAAAAGTTCATTGACTACGACACAGTATTAAAAGAACACAAATATCTCACATTTTCTTAGTTATATGAGAAAGTCGACAATAATGAGAAAACTTTCGTTTACTAAACATATGATCACCTTTATGAAGAAATTAAGACTACCTTGAATGTTTTTGCTAAGGGACTTGATAAGAGAGATCATACTGGCATGTGTGCAAGGGCAAGTTTACATATACTTGAGAAACTACTTGAAGAAAATCACAATATTATTGTAGATACTAAATTAATTTTCTAATGTAGAACTATATTTATGAATGAGATCTTCAATAAATCAAACCATCAAAGAAAAAGATAATAACAGAGCAATTCAGCAGCCAGCAGCTAACCAAAGAAATTAAAAAGATGACACTGATTAAAACATGTAAAGCAGCAAATTGACTTCTCAAAATAAATCCCCAGCTAAAAAGAATAATAACAAAAATATTGGTAAAAATGATGATAAACATTAATTAATTAATATAACTTAACATATTATAGAATGAGGTATTTAATTAATCAATAGTGGAGGCAATAACGATGATTATTATGTGTAAATAGACATCTCTGAATAGGAAAACGATTATGATGAGGAGGAATTTGATCAAGAGCATTGTGATGATGAGGAGTATTTCAGTGATATCCCCAAGAATGAGTTGAAAGTTGCTTATTTATTCTATCTTTAGAGTTTATTTTTATTGCCAATGAGGAGTAGAAGAAGAACAGTAGAAGAATCTCAACAAGAAGAAGTAAGCCCAATAAGATGTAAGAGCAACAAATTAAGCCAAACAATGACTATGACTTTGATCTCAACGATGATCAAAATCAGAACAGCAATATGTAAGACTTCTTCTAAATAGATGCTGAGCAGCCTGATGAAGTGATAAACCTTGAATAGGACTCTAATCAACTGCCCTTTTCTTAATAAGCATTGAAATTTAATAGATTAATTAGATACCATCCAAGGTTAACTAGAATGAGGGAAGTGTGAGTGTTCAAGGGAGAGTGACGAGAAACAGGCAGAGAGGTCTCTAAGGTAATTAAGCCAAGAGTTGAAGTGATTTAAACTAGGAGATTTATTATAATGTTCTAATTAGTATTTTCATTAATAGATAATTTTATTCACTCATATGAAAAGCATGAATAAGAGAGTTAGAAAGGCCTTGAAGAACTGTGTAAGTTTTATAAAGTAAAATTCAATGAATAACAGGACAACAACCCAGACAGAGCAGCTGAGTGGTTGTTCAGTCATGCTGATGACCCAGAGAGCGATCACGAAATGACTGATGTCAATGTCTCACATGATGCTGCCAGCAAGTACTCTGATGAGAAACCTGGTTTCTACAATTCAATGATTCAGATCATGATAGCACATTAATCTTGGTATAATTGTTTAATGAATTTGAACAGCTTCATCACTCAATGATGCTAAAGTGGCTCAGACCAACAAGCCTACTATTGGTAAGGGATACATGTACTTCCTCAGAAAGATTGACAAAGATGCTCAATAACAGTAACAAAGATTATTATTGATAGAAATAAGTTTAACAGTATTTTTAAAGATTTAATTCTTGATTATGAAATACATTTTGGTATTATTTCTTAATGTTTAAAGTGAATATTTAATTGTAGATTAATTGAGGGAAAGATATCATAAAATATTTAAATAATTATCCCCCCAAAAAATAAGAATGATGATTATTGGCTAACTTATAATTTCAAAATAAATTCTGATAGTCTTGTAAATTTTATTTCAGAAAGTTCCACTTATCTTTTCAAGTTCTGGTCTGCTTTTGATCAACTCAGTTAGAACTTCATATTGCCTTAATTATTTGTAAGTAAAATGCATTTATACCCATATTTATATTTCTATGCTTTTAATAGTGATCGAATGCAAATCTATCTGGTGTCTTCATGACTTTCTTCAACCAGTAAAACTGAGAAGTGGTAGCATCATCTCTTGCAGTAATTTAAGCATCTTCAGGCACTTATACTAAGTAAAACACTGAAATCATGTGATATCTGGGGTTTCTCTCAGGTGCACTTCTCACAGCCACTTACTCTGACTTGCAAGTAGCCTTAATTCCACATTCCTCTTCCAGTTCTCTAATGCAAGAATCCACTGGGTCTTCGTTGTAGTCGATGTGCCCAAATGGGAAAGCCAATTTACCATGAAAAGTTTCCTTCTTGCGAGTTATCAATAATACCTAATAGTCGTCATTTTCCTTATCTTCACGAAGCACAATGGCATCTGTAGCAGTACGAGGCACATAGTAATCTCCAAGTTTGGGTGGAAAAGGTCCACCATACTTGTCCGATTCCTATTACTATGAAGTTTTTAGTACTTCAACCATGATTAATTCTAATGATTTGTTTATATTATTTTATATTTTTCTCATGAAGATTTTATGATTAATTAATAGTAAAGTTACATAGTAGAATCGGAGTAATTAATAAGAAAAGCGTTAATGTAAAGGCAAAGTTATGAGTAAAAATTAAGTAAAGAGTTAACATATGTTTAAATTAAGTATATAAATAGTTCGAGATAATGACTTTATGTAAAATTGCTATTTTCTGAATTTATATGCATCATCAATTCAATTTTTAACATTTTATTTGATTGTAAATCATAATACTATGTGATTTTTATTAATAATAATTAAACAATGCCAAGCTAGATTTAACAATACTGTATTAAATTGTATAGAGTTTATCTATCTATCGTGCTCATTTTTTCTTGTTGGGAGGTCCTGCTAGTTATACCTTGATTTTCTCCATTGCGATGAAACAAGTGCAAGACCAGATACTTAGTCTCATGAAATTGGGGATGAAACCCTTGTAGAAGGCTCTTGGGCCCTCTTCCTTGAGCATTATGGTAAATGCGTTTACGACACCTGTGTAGGAATCAGGGCTAAACTGTTGTAATTATATAGCGTGATAGTGTGATGATTATGTTTACAGTTTACTCATAAGTCTGGTCTTAACGACATTAGCTGGACAAGCAATGCAAGCAGCTACGAAACCAGCCATGAAACCAGCAGTGAAATGCAGGGGGATACCTTCCTTCATTTCTGTATATTGAAGCAACATTTGCTTGAATTGATCATATGAAGCCATTTCTCCAATATTCACACATACATTACAGACGATGTTTGGCTGAATGTCTAGTCATCCAATAATGACATAAAATTTTAAATTGAGAATAAGAAATGAATATCGAATTTTATCAATTTTACTTAGAAATAGCATGATGATGGGAGGAGCTAATAGTGCTTAAGTTACCCCAAGATGCAGATCAAGAGCTCTTCACACACCAATTGATATGAACAACCATATCTTTAGTTCTTAGAAATTTAATTTACCATAAACAGATAATTGTTTGATCCTATATTGAATTGCAATTTAAATTATTAAGAAAAGATCTCCACCTAGCATAGTAACTTGATGGATTAATCAGTGATCAATGAGGATGATTTCTAAATTATGATTTAATCAGATTTAGAAGCATGTTAGACTATGTCTATTTATGTTAATATATTAGACTATAATTTACAATAAGAATTACATTTAGACAGGACTAAGAGAGGCAAGCAGAGTAATTTACTCAGCAAATCAATAAATTGAATCAGCAACCCAACTAGACTGTTAAATATACCTACTAACTTGAGTAGACTGTCCAAGCTCAAGCTCACTAAATCTTTGAACTCAAGGGTGATATTAAAATATATTAGAATTTAGCTTTTTTTAGATACGTTTAGTTATTAATATCAATCTTGTTATTATTATTTTTATAAATTATAATTTAAAATCAGCTAGAAGATCTAAGACTATGAGCAACTATAAAAGGATCTAGGAAATTTAACTCAGA
Organism: Oxytricha trifallax; assembly: GCA_000711775.1. Lineage (NCBI taxonomy): Eukaryota > Ciliophora > Spirotrichea > Sporadotrichida > Oxytrichidae > Oxytricha > Oxytricha trifallax. Next base: position 79,230 of record ARYC01001133.1, on the reverse strand, counting down.
GTAAAAAGTGGCTATGGAGCTTTTAATGAGGAGATTGAAAATAAACAGAGAGAGAATGATCACTATGATGCAGTAATTAAGTGGTTTAAATATTTATTTTATAATAAATCTAAAGTATTGAGGGATATGGAAGACCAGATGTATCAATATCAAGTTTAGGCCAAAGAATAGTAATTAATTTAGACTAACAGGAAAGAAAGAGACAGGCAAGAAAAGGAAGCAAGAGAGATGAAGCATGCTTTTGAGGAGGAGAGGTTTCAGGAGAGCAAGCAACTTTTGAAGGAAAACGAAAGTCTTAAGAGATAGATTTAAGATATACACTCTATGAAGAATAGACTAGAGAGTGATCTCTCTGTCAACGAGGAGTTTTAATCGAAATTGAGTTATTGATTAAAAATACAGTTGAAATAGCTTAGCATTATGCTTTCCTAAAGAGACCAAGAAGTTATGCAGATGAAAAAGCAGCTAGACATCCTCTCTCAAAAGCAACTAGCAAGTTTGACTCACTCTATGAATCCAGCAACCCTCTGCTAAACACTTCAAGCTCGGTAAATCAATCTACGAACAGTACCTTTAGAAATTTCTTGAATCATAATGCAGCCACTTAACAGTATAACTTCAAGGACATCGGCGAGTACAGAGCCAAGCTTTTCTAGAAGGATTCTGAGATTCACATGATTCATTCGATTCATTAGAAAACTTTTGAAGAGATGCGAAAGCAAATTCAAGAGCTCAGAGACTCATTGCTTAAGAAGAATTTGTCGTTGAGTGAGAAAGATCTACAATTTAAGAGTTTCAGATTTAATACCTTCATAGGAACAATACTAAGTGCTATCCTAGTTATTGGATTGCTTTTTATTGTGAAGTGAAAGGGCATGTGAATCATTTAGCTCTATTATATTTATACTTAACGGAGCACCTTCATTGTTTGATGGACTGATCTAATAAAAAATTGAAATCTATCTACTTATATTATCACTATTTTATCAATATTACTTAATTAAATCCTGTTGGGATTAGTGACTTATTATTTTAATTCCTCTCATTGATTATTTACTTTTGGAAATTTTTAATCCATTATCATTAAAATAAATTTTCTTAGATTTATGTATTAAACAATTAACTCCCATAAATTTAAATTTGTAAATTCGAAACCTAGAATTTAACTTTCTGTTGAAATTAGGAGATAGTTTTACTAATCCCTTAATATTTGTTTGCTTAAGTATACTCTATTAAATATAAATTTTATTATTATCATAAACCTTTTAATAACTTTAACTTTTAATCAAAGTCCTAGTATACACTTTAACTTCCCTCTCTTGATTTTTAAAGATAGTTGTATTATTATTGCAATTAAAGATTCAAAATTAAAACCTTTTACAAGAACAAAAAAGGAATGATAGCTGTGAGGTTCGAACCCACGCCCTTTCAGCGCCTTAGACCACTCGGCCAAGCTACTTTTCTTGCTTGTCTTACTCATTCCCCCACACTTATACCAGTCGAGAATATAAAAACTAATCACTAACCTCTCGCAATTACTGTCAGAAATTTTCTACTTCTCTGTTAAAATTTGATTGAAATTTCCTGATTAAAATTTCTTAGTAAATTAATTAAAATAACTAGAATAATTATATTTCAGGAATAAATAATGAACTTAAACAATAAATCATAGATAAATTATAAAAATCTTATTAGACAATACAAATAGCTGGACATCCTAAATTGACCAGTTTTGCAATATTAAAAACCACATATTAACGTAAATATAATTTATATTAGGGTTTAATTGATTCTTTTATTCAAAAGAGCATATTTTGTTATTTACCATAATTCATTAATATAATTGGAGCGAATGATAAAGATAATCAAATTTAAGATTCGAATAAAAGCTTGAATTCGTTTATAAATATAAAAAGTCCACTCTTTTCGCCCTCAGATCTGAATGAAAAAGTGCAAATAAACCTTCACCTTAGCGTTTTAATTTTAAATAAGCGATAAAGTCAGTCTATTCTATCTAATTACTTAAATAATTAAGAAATTGATCAAAGCTAAAATCATAGTAGGATAAATTTACATGATAATAGTCATTTATAGTAGAAAAGTAAGAAATAAATAGATAATTTTTAAGAGTAAAAAAGTTTAGTATTCTTGGACAATTTATCATCAAATTATGTTGATGAGTAAAATTATCAAAATCATTATGAGAAGAAAAACTTGTAATTGCAAAACACCTAAATTAAATAAGTGAACATAGAACTACTAGAAAAAATTTGAGAATAATTAATAAAAAATAGATACTACTAGGAAGTTCCCAATTTGAAAGCTCAAAAGATTAGGCAATAAAACTGAACTAATATAACCTTTTGACTTCAAGAATGATTCAATAATTGAGGAATTTTACAGTTAATCAAATCCTAATAATCATAATCATATAATTTAAAGTCCAATTTACAAAGCCAATAATATTCACAATGATAAGCTGGCTAATCCTTTCATACAAAACTAATCTATAATTTAATTTGAATTAGGTCCACAATAAGTTATTGATAGTGGAAGCAAAAGTTTTGAATTGAAGAAAAGAAATATACCACTTTTAAATACTAAAAATCTTGTGAAAGCCACTTTGCAAATCAGAAATAATAATTACATTAATGGCACTCCAATCATAAATTTTGAAGATTAACTCTTGCCAGATATATGTCCAACGAAGATCGGATAACAAAGTACTAATTTTTACATCATAACAATAAAAAGCCTATTCATAGTAAAGCATTAGGCTCAAACAATTACTCAAATTAATTCCATAATAAATACTCTAATTCAAAGCACATATCTTCTCATAGCTTCTCTTTGAAAAATAGCAACAAAGATTAAGACTACTAAACTTAAAGACTTGAATTTTCGAAATCGATCAACAAAAACGTGTTAAATGATGTTAAACGAATCCTAGACCTTTATAGCAACTAACAATCATAATCTAATCGAAGTCACTCACTTAACAACAAAGACATGATTTATCAATAAGGCAATAACCAAAGTTTAATGAATTAGATCAATGCTTATTATTCAAACAATCGCTCTAATTCGATATGCCTAAATCAAGATATTAACTTAATGCATCAGAGTCCGTTAGTCTAATAAAGTTTAAAAGAAAACTCTGCAATAATTAATGATTTTTCTAATGGAATTTATTCAAATCAGAATGCAATAGTTAGCGGTAGAAATGTCCTAAGACTGAGCAATTTTGAATCGTCTATCATAGCTTTGGAAAATAATTTCAATTCATCGTAAAATAAGTAGTCGATGTAGTATTATCAGAGCTTTGAAGATTATACACCAATATCTTAAGACTCTATCAGTAATTAGGATATTTTTCTTAAAAGAGGAGCTGTTTTTATTAAATAGACCAAATTATAGATATATTATGGGGGTATCAAATTCAATTTCCCAATTATAAATGAATTTATTTTTAGTATAGGCTACAATAAACTCTGTTAATAAAAATATCTTATAATGGTAATTGAAATCTTATTGCTTCTATTGCATAAAATTATTATTTATGATATATTTTGGGGTAGTAATTGAAAATATCCTCTAATAGACAAAATTTATAAAAATGTTAACATAATATCCTTAAATATATATGATTAGAAATTAAATCCATCTTATATTTTAAAGATTATGAATGTGAATTGAAACATTTTTAATAATTATTTAAAGGCAAGAACAAATAACTCTCAAACATTAATCAGGGAATTTATCCTCATTACCTTTATGTGTACTTGTTTGCTTAAATAAAATATAAAATATAAAATAATATTAAAATTTATCTTTAAATTATTTTATATATAAATAATTATCACAAAGCTCTTATAACTACGGCTAAGCTTTAAAAGGCTTGCAGATTTCTCTTGTTAAATTTCCAAGTCTGGTTGATCTTCTTCTTCACTATCTGAGCCTTATTCTGGTTCAATGACAATGTCATTGTACTCTTTCAAGAGCAGCTTGAGGACACCTTGCTTCTGGCAGTTTCTGCCAAACATGAGTCTGTCTGCAAGCACAAAATTCATCTTCCAAATGGACTCTGTTTGTCTCATCATAATTGAAGTTTTAACTCTATGCTGAATTTACCTGATTTAATTAAATCAAACGGCTGCATTTCGAGAACTTATAACTATTCCTTGGACAATCTCAAGTGCTCTTAATACTATGAAGAAGTTTATAAAATATAGAAATATATCTCAATCTTAATTCTATCGGAGGGTTTCTTAATCTAACTTGTGTTTTCAAAGTTTGATATATCAAGACCTTCGTAATCGATAGATTCAATCATACTGTTATATCTTTTTTATTATTATTAATTTTAATTACGTGTCTTTTTAATATTAATGGATATATAAATAATCATAAATTTATTAAAAATTCATGTATTTTCTATTAAATTATAATTCCCCAATACTAATCTCTCCTATATTTCAAAATTTTAATAAATGTTTAGAACTAATTTATTGTTATAAATTCCCTTAACTCATTTTTTAAGAATAAATGTAAAATGTAATGTAAAGTTGCCGAGCTCGAAAAACCAATCGTTTATATATACCAGTAAAGTTAGCATAGAGCTATATCAATTTTGCATCACTAATAATTTGATATATTATGCAATTTTCTTAGTACTATGGTTTTGGTTTAATTAAATGTGATGGTGGATAAAATCAAAATGTTTTACTTTAAGAGGCGCTTTGTTTTTATTGATCATTAATATATTAATTGTATTTATAAGAAGTGATTATAATATTAAGATATAAATCTAAAATGGGACTTACTGCCGAGGAGAAAAAGGAAAAAATCCGACGCTGCTCCATCATAAATGGTATAATTTCTTCTGAATTTCAACATTCATAATGGGTTGGACAATGTTAGGCTCGCAATAAAAACCTCAAAACCCTTTCAGTAGTTTGATTGAGTTTTTGATTGATAAAGGTAGACTATTAGTGCATATTTTATTAGGGTTTTAATAGGATTTGTGTAGGGGTTTAATGTTTAAATATTAGTATTTTAAGTGAGTATAACAAGCGAGTTTTTAAAATATTTCGCACAAACATAAGCTTCGAGTCAAGTGGCAGTTCTCTGAATTTTTATCTTTCTAAGTTGATGTTTGATTGTGTCTATTGTTTGTTAATTCTCTTAGCTTGGCTTGATAATAGTTGAATGCAAGTTCTCTGAGACCTCCATTTATTTTATTTTTATCGAGAAATTGTTTTATTCTCTGCTAATAATCTCTCTCACCCCTGCAGCTAATGTAATCGTTTCTTGGTATGTCGCTATCTATTAGCATTACTGCTAGAGTCCATATATCCCATTAAGTGTCTCCATCTCTCCAATCCTTTCTCTGGGAAATATCCAGGAATGCCGTATACATTTCCTTATGCAGAGGCTTGCACTCTTTGAGCTCTGTTGAAGTCAATTATATAAACTCTAAGAGGCTGAAAGTTCATCATGATGTTCTCTGGCTTTAAGTCTCTATGAACATAACCTAGCTTGTGAAGCTCTTCAATCCCCTCAACTATCTGCTATACTATCTAGCTAATTTATCTCTGACATCTATTGTCAGATAAGAATTCTCTGTAAGTCATTTCAAGTAAAGGAAGCCTGAAGGCTACATGATCTTTACCAAGTAAAATAGCATCAAGCTAGATGATATGCCTGCACTCATTTAACTTTGCCTTTTAAAGAGCATAATACTCATTTGCAAATTCCATTTGGAACTTGTCATCAGCAAGGAAGTAATTGAAAGGATATATCTTATAAGCATATTATTCATCAGTAATGACTCTCTTCTCTATTTTATCTTCAAGAGTGAGGTAGCTTTCTAAACAAGAATCTAATTCAATAATTTTTTATTTAGGAATCTTTATTGCCTCTATTATATCCATGATTTTATTGATATCAGAGACTGGAAAGTTCTTGACTGCTTTCTTCATTTTATCTTACTTCTAGACTTCAACTCTAGGAGACTCCACTGGGTTTCTTGATCTTCTATTTTAGAGGAATCTATTCCCTGTAGGTCATGAATAAAGACAAAACTTTAATTGTGCTTTTTCTTTAAGTGCACTTTAAGGTCTCTAATATGAGAATATGGCTTCTCACAAAACTCACAGACATACATCCCATCTTTCTTTAATGCTTGAGATATAACCTTGGCAAATCGTTGTGTATATCTCTCAAGTGTCTCATATAAGTTGACTTGTAAGGGAAAACTTTATTGCATTCTTTTCATTAATAGTCAACTTTGGCTGGTATTTATTAATGCTCTATGGAGGGTTGTTTAACCTCCTCCTCAATTTTCACAGCTTCTTTGATGACCTCCTACTTAACTTATATTTAAATCTTTAAGCTAGACTGGTCTAAGTTGTCATAAGTAGGCTCCCACTGAGTACAAGCGTCTCTGGTCTCTACTTTTCTTGGTTGCTGGAATGATAATTTTAATTGATTTTACCCAAGTAATGCCGCTCTTCTCAAAAGGTTAGCGCTCATTTTAGTTTGCTGATATATCGTATTATAATAATGATAAAATCTACGGAGATAAACTATTATAGTAGAGTAAAAGACACTCTGGTAGATTTTCGGTTGAGAGGTAAGAAAATTAAATAACCATAGAAGACTGTAAGTTGACATATTTGATGAGAATTTTATTCGTTTTAGTAAATTAAAATACTCCTAATGAAGTTTTGATTCTCAAAGAGGTCCTCCAAATCAAGTTTGAACTTAATTTGGAGGTAAAGTTATTAAACATTTTTTAATTTAATATGCTTCTTATTAAGTTTTAACCTTAAAATTTACAAGTTTTTCAATGCTTCTCCTCATAACTTTTCAAAGTTTACCTCCAGTAGGTCCTCCCTATTTAGTAGTAAGATTTTAATAAACTTAGAATGGATATCCATATTTTTAAATTTCATTAACAATTCTAGAAACTGGAAGCAAGATGGAGTCTATGAATGATGCAATGAAGAGAATTTGATCTCAAAATTTAATAGGAAAATTTCGAAGTAACGAGGACCTTTATAGATATTTGGTATAGCAAGGTAAGTTCTTAAGTAAAATTAATAAATCCATTATAGTTGGACTCTTTTTGCCAACTTAGGAGGGGACTAAAATCTAATTCTTAAAAGCCTTACTAAGTGAAGAGAAAAAAGCATTTAAGTCTAATGAAATAAAGATGATAGAGATACCTAACTACCCTGAAATATCTGTAACAAATCTTTATGATGATGCTATGAGTGATCCAGATGTCGCTCTCTACCTTCCATCAAAGCTACAGCTCTCTAATAAGTTGCCAGAGAGAAACTTTTCTTTGGTGTTCTTGCAACTCTGAAATCTGAGTACTTAAATGAAGTTATTTAAGAAGCTCATAAGAAACGCTATAGAATTTTTCCTGAAGAAAAAGAGAAACAGGGAATTAAAATCAGCGACACCTGGCTCTTGGAACTATAGAAGCATCCATTCATCTCTATCAAGCTTAGTCTTCTAACTTTATAGAAAAATCTGGCACTGCTATATATTTTATTAATGAGCTCAGCAAATTAAAAAGGGAGAGAAAGTCTCAAGTAAAACATGAATTGAGTAAGAGACTCTTCAAAGATTTCTAAAAGCCAATCAAAATGAACATAGACACAGGGGCTGGCACTAAGAGAAGAAACATGGGCCCAAGCAAGCATTAAGAGGAAGAAAAATGAGAAGCTAAATCCATTTACGGGAAAATTTAATATGTGAACTTATTCATTTGTTTAAATCTAAAACTTATTTATAAACACAAAATCTCCCTTCTCTTGCGCATACTTTAGCTTTCTCATCGCTGACTCTCTTAGCAGCACTCTTAATAAAATCGACTGTATCTATCTTTAAATCATGCATCAGATGGTAGAGCAGCAATTTCTTAGAATGATCTTTCAATAACCCCAAATATAATTCAATTCCATTGAACTAAGGGCTTTAAAGAACATTAAATACAGGTTTTATGCTTACTCTTTCATATTATTTCCTTGAGTCTTTAGTTATATGAACTGAAAAGTTATCAACGAACAGAATAATCTCTTAGTCAGCGTACATATCTCTGAGTTATTGCAAGAACTTAATATATTATCCAGTCTTTATAGAACGAGGGTGAATAACATAAGTCTCGAGGCCACTATCTTCACTTATTCCACCAAGAATAGCATGAGTTTAAACCTTAACCTTTTAGTCATAAACTTCTATATTACTATACCTCTTGTACCAAGACCTTGATATAAAGGTATTGAATGTAAATACAGCTTCATCAGCGTGTATGAACTTTATATTATGCTCTTAAGACCTCTGCATTTAATCGAATATTTAATTTAAATTAGTCTTATAAAATGGAACATTAAAGTCAATCACTCTCTTAATGCGATTGACTGTCTTGTAAGATATTCCGTTCTTTTTATATATGTTCGCTATAGATTAAGCAGAGATATGAAGCTCAGGAAATTGGCGATGAAACATCACAGCTCTTTAGGCGAGAGAGAAGTGAGCCCAGTATTTAAGAGTCTTATCATTAATAAGATAATCGATATGATGCTGCTAAAATTTTAAGGGTCTCTTAGGCTTAGAATTAAGATGCTATCTTTTTTATAATATTGCTAATAGACAGTGAGACCTCACAGTTGATGGTAATTTATGGAGCAGCCTTGCTATAGACGTAAAATTCTGAACAGGCTTGAGTTATTCACTATATTCATCACATCCATATCGCAATTTAAACAATAAATCTATATACTCACTGTCATAAACTGACCCCAAACCTCGCATATACTCTCTTAAAATACTGATATTTAAACATTGAACCCCTACATAAATCCTATTAAAACCCTCATAAAGTATGCACTAATAGTCTACTTTTATCAATCAAAAACTCAATCAAACTACAGAAAAGGTTTTGGAGTTTTGAATTTGATGGTAATTATACTTTATTCCCACTAATCATTTATCCTTAGACTGCTATGTTCCACTGATGAGAAACAAGCAAGGTGATGAGATTTGCGTTTTATGTGAGACTAACTACAGAATTGATTCCTAAACCAAGCCAAAAGAGCAAATTAAGTCCACAAATGCGTAAAAAGTGAAGGCAGATCAACCTACTATGCAAAATATCAATGAAACTGTAGAGTCAGATGAATATGAATAGTATGAGCAATCAGACTTTCTTAAAGCATCCAGAGAGAAGCTTCTTTAGGTGCACCAAGCCAAGAATGAAGTTTAATAATCTTAACCACAGCAGCAAAAGCAACAAGAAAATGGTAGAAATGTTAACAAAAATAGCTAAAATGCTAAGGATGGAGTATTAAGCTATAAAGTAAATAGTTACAAACTCATGATTTAATCTCAACCAGCTTATAAAGCCAATGAAGAAGAAATCTAAATGAATCCATTTAGTGCGATAAGTTAGGAAGAATTGGAAAACTATAAAATCGTTGTTTACAACAAGATTCATTTACTACTTAAGAGACTAGATTGAGAATAAGATTTGGAGAAGATGAAGAAAGTCTTAGACACCATAGAACATTTCAGAAAGGTCTACACTCAATTGTGAGACTTAAAATTAATTGACAAATAATGGCATACATTTAAGCTCCTAATATATTTATTCTTGAATTCTAATAATCTTAAGATCAAATGTATTTAACCTATTGTGTATCAAAATGATTGGTTTTGATTATCATTATCTTCAGTAATGATATGTTATGATGCTAAGTCTTGGATTGTTTTTATTGCCTATTAAGCATTATTTAAGTAAATTCTAATCATTTTTTCTGTTTAATTATGAGAATAAATGACGACAACTTACAAAAGACTTAAGATATATGATGTTATCAGGCTTTGCTTCCTTCACTTTTCTGAAATCCTCAAGCTGGCAAGTCGTGAACATATTGTCAAAGTCTACAGACATTTGCAGGAAATTCTACAAATCTGTGGTGTCTTCTTGACCTAGGTAGTTCTTATGGATTTTCACTATTTGGTCTCTGTAATCTGTGGTTGAAAAAGATAAACCCATTTTTCTCTTAAATTTATTGCAAATTAAATATTAAAATTTCAAAAAATGACTGTGACAAAATTATACACTTACCAAATTTAATCAGATTTTACTTGTAAAAAATAATCAGCAAGTTTATTATTGATTCTAATATATAGAAAATAAAATATGTAACGTGTATGATGATAAGTTTATTTTTCAGGTTATTAAGCTTCTACATTATTTTGATTTTCATAATTCTAAATAAAAGTTTGTCGAATTTTCTCGGAAATTATATTTAAGATAAAAATCATTGATTTTTAAATAAATCTCTTGCTAATAATTTGAAAAAATAGTTAAAATCTAGTTGCTATTTTCTAGAATAAGGTTCATTTATATATCTATAATCCCTTTTTTAAAAAGTAATTTTAGTAAATTAATTGTATGCAAAAAATAATTACTGAGAATCAAAGAAAGTAATTGAAGGGTGGAATTCATGTTTTGATAAGAACTTTTCCCTTATTATTCGAAGATAAAGAATTAATGATGAGATGCATGTGGAGAGAATAAGCTCATTTTGGCAATCAGATTAATGCGCTAAACATGATGGACTCACTCTCCAAACTATTTTTCAAGCCTGGATTTTCATTTCAAGAAGTCCCTGATGGATTGTGATTAATGATTTAAAAATCAAATAAATTTTAACATATCACTGTTTAATACTAAAATCAAACCATCAATCTTAGTCGTGACGTATCTGAGTGAGTTGACGTGGCAAACTTCCGTGACGTGGCAGTCGTGAAGTAGAAAACTCAGAAAAAACCATTCTCGCTATTACCTAGTCTTCTCCCAAAATCAAGATGTCACCACAGTTTGTACCTGGGGACAGAGCTCGTGAGATCCAACTAAATAACAGAAGATGGAGAAAAACGCTTACCGGTCCCACCGCTGCTGGGAAACGTAATCCCTGTCCTTTCGCTGTGGTAGCTTCAGCACCCTAACCTGGTGTGGGAGAAAAATCCTTATCGTTGGCTTCAATGGCTTTCGTCTTCTCACTTTCGAAGGCAGAGCGTACCTTCATCCTGCTCCCTATTACCTAGGAAACTGAACTCAAGCCAGGTAACTCATCTAATGCAGGGAAATCTTAGGATCCAGGTCACTCGAAGAGTGAATGCTGACAGATTGAACCCCACCGACTGGTCCCTCATGCGTTGCGCCCAGTAACCCCCTACCTGCCCTCGATAGTCTTTAGTGTAGTAGAAAGCTCTATCAGAAAGTCCCAAGTGGTTAGTACCACCTAGCAATTAACTTTCTAATTTAATAATTCCCTGATGGATTAGAATTGCAATACGATGGTATTTTTGAGATTTAAATATGTATTAAACTTTGATGTAAATTTCGATGAGCAATTAGTTTGAAAATCTGGCATTAGTATTCCTGAGGCCCCAAACCATTACTACAACTCCCACAACCAAGTGAGAATCGATTTGATTAGTTTATTAATTATCAATCTTTCTCAACCTTTGAACTATGGGCCTGATGAATATTTGCTTGTTTTTTTTAATCCATTCATCACTTTCTTCACTTACAGAAGAGCAAAGAACACTAAGAATCTATTTTTTTCACTTGTAAATACTGTTCTGTCATATTATTGCACAGGTTACGTAAGAAATTAGTGTTAATATTTATATATTTTTAGGGAATTCCATATTTGAGTGCTATCGATCAAGGAAGTGACAAAGAAGTAATGACTTCTCTAGCTCTACATTTGCTATTCGTACATTTAAGAATATTAACCTCCTTCCCTAGACAACTTGAAATATCTGATAAATTGTGGAAATACTCTTTAACAAGAATCAAGGATTTATTCTTCAACTAATCAAAGTAAGGATAATTTATGAAATTTATAATTCAATCTAGTGAACCAAATGACTATCTAGTAATTGAAGATTTACCATAAATGAGCCCTACAGATTAATAAGAGTCATACATGGAAGAATTAATTTGGATCCACTATACAACGGTCTTAGGCAATTTTTCCAAAACATTATTGATTCATAATTGACTTATTTATCAAATTCAATCAACATGATTCCATTCAATCAAGAAATTTGCATTATACTATGGAGATTCATGACCATTAATAATGTAAGTAACTTCAAAGAAGCTTAATGTGTCAAATATGCATGTGTTTAATAAATATTTTAAATATATAAATCAAAAAGAAAAATGATGAGGATAATAGATGTTTGAATTTATATTGCTGAACGAATATAAATATTAATTTATAACTATTAAACTAAAATGAGTATTGACAATAATTCAACCCATTAATAAGATCAATTGCAAGATTATCAATTAGCTAAAATTGCTTATTTTGAGTAAATTAATTTAGTAAATCAATTTTACACATTTCTCTTTATTTATATTAATATTTTTATATTATTAGGTACTCTACCGCATTTGAGCTGTTTTGCGGTAGAGTACCTAATAATATAAAAATATTAATATAAATAAAGAGAAATGTGTAAAATTGATTTACTAAATTAATTTACTCAAAATAAGCAATTTTAGCTAAATAGACTGAGTACTCAAACTCACCTTCTTCTTAAAATACTAACACCCTACAAAAGTCTTATTTGCAAATGCACAATTCTCAAGAATTCAAGCAGAGTATCTTGAAGTTAGAGAACCTAGAAAAACAAGCTAAATTGAGAGGATCTTTTGATAAGGAAAATATCAATGATCTTCAATATTAGCAGCAGCCATATTCGCATTGATGTAATCCCCAGGAATCCAATGACCCAGAGTCTTTCAAACAATATCTTAACGATGACACTTATGATTTGATGGAGAGTTCCACAAAGATGCTGAACTCAAGAGGTATCAAGTAAAGTCAAGTTCATCAAGCTGACTAAAAAATTAGAAGCTCACTTACGGGAAATCTCATTTAGAGTTATTACTAAAATGGTGCTAAACCTTTGACTAATTCTTAGCAGTTTTATGCTAATTAACCTCAAAGTAATCTTGGAAGTTTAAGAGAAAGCAATGAAGGCATGCATGAAGCTAATAATATGATGAATTGTGATAGAACAGACAGGGCTAGCTATTGCCGTAATTTGAAGATTGAATCTCCGAAATCAGAACTTTAAATGTAAAATTAGATTTTAGGAGGAAATTAGGTTGGTCAAATTTATAAGTAGAGAGCATAGTCAAATCTAGCAAACACTGCAAGTCCCCATCACAACATTTCTCACCTTATAAACAGCTTTGAAATATTTCTAAAAACTTAATCCATCATTGAAATTTAAATATTTTGTAGAGTGAGTTTAATTATGATTGAATTAATAGAACTTGTAAGTAAAATAAAAGTCTAACTTTATAATTGATTCTTTGGATCACCACACACAACACAAGGCTACTATTTTGCAAGTATTGCATTTTATTCACTACTACAAAGATCAGACCAAGATGATAAATTATTCTACATTTTTTAAATATATTATGGACTCAACCACAGCAGCAGGAACTACCAGAGTTGACATCCTACCACAGAAGCAAGGAAAGGGCAAGGCACTTCACTTCCCCAGACCAGAAGGAGATCTCATGCAGCCAGCCAAGGCTAAGCGTTCTGGTCAGGACAAAGCAGGACTTCATTTCTCCATCTTCAGAACAGCCAAGTACATGAAAACTATATAGGTTTACACTTCAATCTATTAAAGTAGTCTTTTACTTATATTTTCAATGAAGCAAGGTAGATATGCTGAGCGTATCGGAGGAGGCGCTCCAGTTTACCTCGCAGCATGCATGCAGTACGTTTGCACTGAGATCATTGAGCTCGCTGGAAGTCAAGTTGAGCAGGAGAAGAAGCAGAGGATTGCTCTTAGACATTTGAAGTTGGCAATCATGAAATACCCTATGCTATGCAAGATGCTTGGCAACGCAGATTTCACCAGATGTTGAGTGTGCCAAACATCACAGGAGTCGACAAGATAGGCAAGAAGGGAGAGAAGTGCCAGGAAGTAGAGGAGTAAGAAGAGAAGGATGAGGAGATGGAAGACGACCAATGAGTTTGCATCACAAATGCAATTCTCTGATAAGAAAGTAGGAGAGCTATGAGAGTTTCATGCAGATCTTTATGTTCTGAGCGGAACTTAAAGTAACTTGAGCACTGACTTACTCGCTCACTATTACTAATCAAGCTAATTACATATCAGGAGGTGAGGAGAGCTCGAATCTTTCATCCAATCATCCTCAAGTTTCTCTTTTCAGTGATGTTTCAGCAGAACTTACTACGGATCTAGACTATCATCAACAAAGTTCTTAATATGTATAATTTGAATATATAATTGATTATTTTTCCGTTCTTTGGTTTTCTGAATCAACAACAGTCATTTTGAATCTAGAGTTAAGTAATCAGTTTGCTGCCAAGCCTGCTCAAGAGAACTTAAGTGACATGGTTACGATGAGAGAAGAGTCTCCCTTTCATCTACTGATCTTAAACTATATGTTTTCAAGTTTGTTTTTTAGATTATTGTTGTCACTTTAGCATCCATCTTAATTTATTAAAATTTATGCTGATTTATATTCATATTTTGACCAAGTTAATATTAATATGGAGATAATAATAACTCTAATTAATTTTAAAGGTTTTGAAATATAATTAACTTAATCTCCTTTTGATTGATTAATTTTACTTTGCTTATCTTGAAATGATTGGAAGTTTCTCAATCTGTTTGCATCTTTTGTTGTTCTTCTTTAGCATCTTGATTAGGCTCTTGTTATTCTAACCCTTAATCATTGACAGCAGTTACATCTGCTAAGTTATCCTAGGCTTCATCCTGATCATTATCATCAGCATCTCTGTTTCTGTTAAGTCTTTTTCTTACATTTGCTCCTCCTTAGTCATCACCTTCTACCCCTTCTTCTTCCTTTCTGTGACTTCTGTGCTTCTTGTCCTTTTTGTGCTTCTTATCTTTCTTGTGTTTATTGTCCATCTTTCAGTCTTTCTTCTCCTTCTTATCCTTCTTCTTGTGCTCTCTCTTCTTTCCAGTTTTGGACTCGTTGTCATTATCTCCTCTTGCAACTTTGCTGTCGTATGGTATTTATGTTTAAAATAAAGTGTGATTTAGATAAAATAGCATTGCTTTGTAACTAAATCAAAATTGCTCATTTCTCTTTATTTATAATATTTTTATATTATTAGGTACTCTATCACATTTAGGCTGTTTTATGGTATAGATTAGTTATATTAATTAATAATAATATTTAATTTTAATGCTATAGATAAATATCGAATGAAATTTGATAAGAAAGTAATGCATAATTACTATTTATTGATTATAAGTGAATAAACTGAAACTTTCTTAATATAACGAAAAAACTTTTTAACAACATTAATTTACTCAAATTAATTATTTATATTTTAACTATATATTACTTTTTGTTAAAACTGCATGCTAGATTTAATAATAGCATTTAAATTTAAATATTTTGATAATTAATATAAACTAAGCTCTCCCATAAAACAGCCTAAATGTGATAGAGTACCTAAAAATAGAATAAAATTATTATAAATAGAGAGAAATGAGCAATATTGATTTAGTTACCAAACAATGCTATTTTAGCTAATTGCTTTAGATTATAATCAGATTCATCCATGCTGATTCCATCAAGTTCTCCACGTTTGTTTTTATATTCAAGTTCACTGTCACTTCCTCCGAGGATTCCAGCATCTCCTCTACTATTCATTATGTAAGCCATCATATCTTGCTCTTCCTCATCGTTATCTGCACCTGCAGCACATTTCTTGTCTCCTCCACGTTTATTATTATTAGCAAACAATTCCAAAGCTAAATTAGCAGCTCTTGCAGTTCTTTCTCTTGAATCAAAAGGATCTGCTCTTATCTATCTTTTTCATGTTGTTCCTGTTGAGACTGAATACGTTTCATCTCATTAGCTTTGAGGTCCTCTTTCTCTTGCATTTCCTTCTGAATCTCGATGTTAGTTTTCAAGTAGGCTGAACTAACAGTTATCATTTCTCTCAGATATGTGATTCTTTCATCGCATTCATTAAATATCAATTGGAAATTCGGTCTTTCTTGATCTAACTGATCTTTTGAAATGTTTGATGGAAGGTAGTGGAGCAGCTATTCATGCTCAGTCTGCTATTTATAAAATAAATAAATATGACTAAAAGCTAAAATTTACATTGGTATAATTTAATTTGTTTGGGAAGATCCAACTCTAATGATATGCTAGATCATCTTATTAGCGTAGTTGAGTTAGGCAATAGTCTCATAAGTTTCTGAAACTTTTCTGGAATTCTTATTGAAAATCTAATTGGCTTTCACAGTCCTAAGTTATACTTTATCTTAGGTCTTTTGGATATCTCACAAGCATCTTTTGCAGAATCTTTTTGCAGTTATCGTAGTCATGCATTTTGAAGTAGACTTTTGAGAGGTAGAGCTCAATTTCAAGGTTGCAATTACCATCAAACTTCTCTATAGCCTTGTTATAAAAGTTTATAGTTGCTATGTAGTTTTCTTGGTAGATACTCAAATGGCCTAAGTCAATTAAGGCATGATGAATATTGATTAAAAATTTAAGTTTTAATTAAAAATTATGGTATTTAATTGGATTTTCTCAAAAAAAATAAATAAGAATCCTTACATTAAACTTAAAGATCTTAAATAACTTACTAAAATAGCTAAATAAATTAGTATGATTATAATGAACTGAAATAAGAATAATATTTAAGATAACCAATTAAATTGTTTAGATATCAATATTAGGATAGTTTTCTTTCAATGCTTTGAATATTCCATTGGCTCGTTGAACTTATTATACTCACTCAATATATTAGCTATGCCAAGTGTTGCAAAAGCATTTGCTTCATCTTACTCCAATACAATCATGTACTAATCCATAGCTTTCTTAAGCAGATGCTCTTACTATTTAATGCCATGTCTGCATCTAGTAGACCATTCATAGTTGATGTTAGCCTGCCTAATAATAGCATAACTTTCTCTATTTGATAGTTTCTCTAGTACAAATCTGAGTTCATCGTAAGCTTTGTCTAGTTCAGATATATCTGTAAGAATTTTTCCTCTAATACAGCATTAGTTTATGGGTTTAGAGTACTCCTCAAGCTTCTTAATCTAATTCTTCTTCCCTTCTTCGATATATTCGAGAGCTCTTTTATAGTCTCCTCTGTTTCTGGCTAAATAACCTAATCTGAGATAGGCATCTACGTATGTAGGCTCCATTTTGATAATTTACTTGTACTAATCACTTGCTTCTCCATATTTATGATGCTACTCATACCAGCACCCAAGATTAAACTTTGATGTGATTAAGATTGAAATAAGATTCTTATCATTTTTCCTGAGCTCGAGCAATTAATTGTAGTTCTTAATGGCTTAAGAGAAAGAGTCAAAAGCTTCCTGAGTTTTTCCCACCTCCAGTCTTAGAGTACCCACATTAATGAGTATTTCTGGAGGAATAACTTAATCTTCCTAACTTAGTATCTTCTTTGTTTCTCAATCTTTCTTCGATTTTTTGTTACATAATGCGCTATCCACTCTCATAGTAAACCAAGGAAGCTTTGGATCAGTTTGTTCAAACATCTAAGCTATTTCATAATTTGATTCGAAATCTTGGGGATTAAGTTCAAGAACTCTCTTAAATAATTCCACAGATTCGGGAATCTTTCCATGTCTAGCCTTTGTTTGAGCAAGTAGTCTCAATGCCTCATAGAAATCTTTTAAAAATAATAAATTTAATTTTTTCTTATTGATACAAAAATATTTTAGAAAGTTTCAATCTTTGTGCTTTTGATTTGCTAGAAGTGCTTCAAAGCAATGTTCAGCTTCTTAAAAGTTATTAAAACTGTATACTTTGCCCAACTTAAACTAAACTGAGCAGTTATAAATTAGTTTTTATAGCTTTCTGAAAAGAAATCGAGGGCCTCTTGGTAATTTTTATCAATATGATATATTTTCCCAAGAATAAAGTTCAAATCACTCTTGAGGTATTCTAAATCTTTTCTAAAATTAGAATTCTCCTTTACGGTATTCTCATTTCTACGATATATGTGAAGTGATTTCAAGCCATTCAAGCACATTTGATTTGCAACTAAAAATTCTTCTTTTGAAAGAGATGCTCCACTAAATATCTCAAGACCAAATGATTTCTTTTGTCAAGTTCAAATGCTTATGCCAACAATTTTTCGATATCTTTCTGTACTTCATCGTCAGTATACTACGAAGAAATATCGACGATTGCGAGTGACATAATTGCCATAATGTTTTGAGAGTCTAAGTTTATAACTCCTTAGAATGCAAATCTAGACTTCTCAATGTTGCCAAGTCTGTAGTAGCATAAATCTATCATGTATCTTATTGAAGGAGGGAATCTAGGATTTTTAGCTAAGACAGCTTTAAATAGTTCTAGTGAACCAGAATAATTATTTTTGCTAAACTCAATAATGGCTTTGATTACCTGAGCTAAGGGGTGCTAGTAGTTTAATTGCTCGAAATGATCAACATATTGCTAAGTGTTTATGAAGTTTCCTTGGGACATAAGGAAGAAACATTTAGTGATAAACGTTTAAGGATTAGCGTTGTGCAAATTATCGGCATTGTTGATATTGTTCATCCCTGCAGCGTACATTTTATCATAAGCTTCCTATTCAAGTTCATATTCACTAGCTGCCAATCGAGAACTTGCTAACCTATTGAGTCCATCAATTCTATCCTCTATTGTATCAAATAAATGTGGATTCTGCTTTTTATCATTGTTCATAGAGCTCCATTCAACAAGAACTGGAAGCTCTTGATTTAACCAGATATATAGTACATCAAATACAGAGAATAATTGGTAAACATTAATATATTCATTTAATAAACAATGATGAGGATATCTGATTAAGACTTACCGCTGCATTCACCCATTATCCAATCGGAATTTTTTCTCTTTGTAGCAAGAAAGAAAATTAAGAAACATCTGCTGGTAAATGATCTTAGCTCAAATTTAATATCTTTTAGTTCTATTATTCGAACTAACCTATTAAAGGTATGTTAAGAATCACATTATATAAATATTTTTAATTAATAATTATAAAATATGCTGGCAAATTTCTAAATTCATCGATATTCTATTTTACTGAAAGTGATAAATTAGCTCATCTAAATTTAAAAAGAAATTAATGCTAATAACTTTCAAAATATAATGCACTTTGACTTTTGCACTTCTTATTAATTTATTTAGCTATTTAATGAATTGTTTTTATGAATCCCTGATTTTAAAGAACTTTATTGATTTTGAATAATTGGTCTTTTGTCGAAATTTTAAGATTGAATATTTAAATTTGAGGTGTCTTCGTTACAGCAACTATTGCATTTCACGAAATCTCTCCAATTTTTATTCATAATTTGTTTCTAGTTTTTAGTAATTGTAGCTCTATGCTTCATAGCCTGAAAACCTTTTATAATATCCTCAGCTATACTTTAGTTGTCATTCAATGACTTGCAATTTTCTAAGTTAATTTGCTACTTTGCCCTGTTCTATAGCATTTTTTTATTGCTGTAGCTTTTCAAGAGTAGGATCTTTTATATGGTCAATTTATTCAGAAGCTTGGAATGACCTAGCACTATCTGTGTAGATCTAACAATCATTTATTATCATAACTTCTTTTATTCGCTTTACCGTTACTTCAAGGTTTTGAAATGCCTTGATATAATTAGTCACCGAAGGTGTAGTGTTTATCATCATATTTTATACCTTCCGCAAATACTCTTGAATCGTCTTTATTCATTAATTTTCCTTTCACAGTTCACGAACCCCACATTTCTTAAATCAAGCTCTTTAGTTTGAAAACCATGTAAGTTAAATGATCTTTTACTTCCTTGTTTAGCTTGAAGAGCGAAAACCCTCTGGGTACTATGACTAACTGATGATGACCAGCACACTTTGAGTTTTTGCAATAGCAAATCCAATTTAAGCCATCTTAGGTCTCTCTAAATCAAGGAGCATGAGGTTACCTGTTAACTCTCTTGACATTTCTAAGTGAGTTGAAAGTGAAATCTAAACCTACTGAGATACACTTATGAATTGGGTTAACTTTCTTTAATACTAGACTCAGCTTATGCTTAATAGTTGGTTGGTTTTCTTAGTCTACAATATTTGCATTTTTTAAATCCATAAGTTCCTCTTCAATAATGGCACAATTAAAAATATTATACCCAGATCCTCCCTACTTTTGTTCCTCCTCTTTGAAAGGCGTCAGTGCTAGATAGCTAAACAGGAATTTGTCATCGCTAAGGACATGTTTTTTGTTTGAAATGATTTATTCACAGACTTTGATCTATGGCTTTTCATAAATCACGTGGTTCAAAGTGAACACAGTCCATGATGCGAACAGCTCTAGGTGCAATTCGTGAGACATGTTCTTTGAGTCTAAATATGGAGAGATAATTGGAATTTTCTTTTAAAAAGCTCCAGAGTTATTATTCTTTTCTTGTCTGCTTGACTTACAGCTATCTCTGGCGATCTGAATGATTCATCACTTAGGATCTGTTTTATTAAATAAGCTTAAACCAACTATTTATTAATTAGAAATTAATCATTCTGACTAATATTTTGAAAATGAATAATATTGCTAAGGTGTCTGGGAGTAGATAAGTTTCAAGTTTGAATATCTACTGATCAATACTGTAACCAGTTCCTTCTGAATATTTTACTTTATATCAAAGACAGCGGCTGTTTCTTAGAAGCTCGTATATAAATGCTGCTTCCCAAATTTTTCTTAAAATGCTATTTCCATGTATATTTATTGTTAGTAGGAATACTTGATGATTCTTAAATTTCAGATAAAAGTGGTGAAAAATTGAAAACGATGATTTTTACAATTTCTTATGATATAAATAATTTAAATTATTTATATTTTTGAAATGATCTTGTTATGTTAAGCTGATTTCTTAATATTTATAATTCTCTCATATAAAACCATTAATTATTTAACTCAAATAATGAGTTGATAAAAATCTCAATAGTTTATTTAATCTTTTGCAATCCTTTTTTTATTAAAGACACTTAAAAATTATGAAATATATATTAATTCAATAAAAGAGAATGAAAAATATAATATAATGATATGTGTGATAAGTTGTAATGAATAACGTGAGATTAAACTAATTGATATTATTTGATGTGATTACAATAATTTATCAATCGTGTTTTGATGATTGGATAATATCGATAAAATATCAAACAATAGGAAATTTGAACATTTTTTAAATTGAAAACTGCCATAATTTTATTAATACTAAATTAAATCACAACTTAGAAACAATATATATTTAAAAATGGGTTTATAACTAAACTATGTTATAAGTATGTTGTGTGATTGTTAAATGTTTTCTATTAATATCTTTATAAATTTACATAAGAATTCTTGTTTTTTTTATCCAGATTCATGAAAGAGAACAGAATCAGTTAAATATGAAATTATTTTACATTTAGTTGTAGAACTGCTATGTTTTTTCTAACTCATAAGATTCGCTGAGATTAAATCAAAAATTCGTTATTGTACGAATTTTTATAAATTAATTAAGCTTTAGTTAATAATAAGCATGTAAAGAGTCATTTAAACAAAATATTTACAATAATTAATTGAACTTACATGTACATTTTAGACTAAATATGAAGATTTATTTGAGAGATTTTTTGATTACCATTTATATTTAACTTCAATTAAAGATAAACTTGTAAATCTATATATTTTATCTGTTTCTTTATTATTAATTACAAAAATTAAAATTCAAAAATTCATGATCGATAATGAGTTTCATATTTTCGGTGATATATTTCTCTCACTAATCGTTAATTTATTATAGATTTTTTAGATTCTTTTTTTACTATATGAACTTAAAGATTATCAAGGTAATTATCAAAATTTTTCACTCCCTTTTTAAAACATTGCTATGTTTAAAAAAATTATTTATAAACAATTGATTTTTTTTTTAAATTTCTAGATAAGTAAATATCTTTCATAAAAATGATTATCAAAAATATGATTATTATAAGTATATGTTTATATTACAACAAAAAATTAAAAGCGATAAAGTTTTTATTCAAAATATATTTTAAAATTAATTATACTCGAAATTATAAACATATATTTTGGAGTGCACATTAATCTTAGCTTTCTTTAGATTAAATATCAATAGAATTATTAAATGTAGGCAAATACATATCAATATTTTCTACTGTTTATCCATTCTTATTATTTATTTATTCTGATTGTTCAACCTAGCTATCAACCATGCTCTAATTCAATAGCTTACTTTGACTTATATGACTGATATTACTTGGCTTCCTACTATTATTATTTGACTTGTTTTTATTGTATTTCCCTTTAGAAAGTGTGCTTGAAAATACACTTATTGCTCGATTGGTTATTCTCTGATTCATTGGACTAAACCCAGCATTATTTCCACTGTTAAAATCATTGATTTCCACTATGTTGTTTCCTGCCATGGAAAAATCTTCCTACATTTTTAGGGTGTCTAATAGTAATTGATATTTGCAAACTATGTAGTGGCATGGAAGTTGAATTATATCTGTTATCAATATGAACCCTAGTAAACTAAAAAATTAGTCATTCAAGTCAATTATAGAAGGGGGAGTGAGATTCATGAATGAATAAATAAATTGGTAAATTTTGTTAAGTTTAGGATAAAATTAAACTTTGTCGCACCAATCAATATAGAGAGGATTATCATATACATATAAGTTGTGAAGCTTACCATGTAGAAAACAATACTTATAGAAAATTTACTATAATTCTTTTTAAGTAACTTACTATAGTTTACTATTGGAAGTCTTTCCTTTTAAAATGACTTCTCCAAGCCATGATTCCATAGGACCCTTTTATCTGTATATAACATAAATTAAAACACAGTCAAAAACCATAAAATAACAAATTCTTATCTGCATTAATCTGGATTTCCACCATCTGGCTGCAATATCATAATACTTAATGAATTATTTTTTTAAAAAATTTTCATGCTTTTA
Source organism: Oxytricha trifallax (assembly GCA_000711775.1). Classification (NCBI taxonomy): domain Eukaryota; phylum Ciliophora; class Spirotrichea; order Sporadotrichida; family Oxytrichidae; genus Oxytricha; species Oxytricha trifallax. The sequence continues at coordinate 56,126 of ARYC01001133.1, read as the reverse complement.
CTATTTTTTCTCAATTTTTTTAAATTACTCACAATGACTAATTTATAAAGAAGGAAGGAAATCTTAAAAGCATCTCGTCATTCAAAAACGAATATTTAATAGTAGACTATGTGGGCAAGACCCATAATACTGTCGATTATAATTATGAGTTTTATTAGTAGGAGTAAAGGCAAACAATAGCACACTTTTTCATTATTTTAGAAATATAATATAATTAGAGTTATTAATAAACAATTTTTAAATTTAATATATCATCTTCGTTTAGATCCAAAAAAATTAAATTATTTTTATTCGGTATGGTCTAAACTTAGAAATTTAATTTTTTTTTCTCATCTTTTATATATAAAGACAAAACAATTAAGAATTTTATTAATTTACACTTAAACATATATAATAATACATATTAATTTATTAAAAAATCTTAAACTGCAGTATTTAGATTTCCAATCAAAAGAAATAAATAAATTAACTATTTTATTTATAAATTATTAACAAATTTAAAATTCATTTATATTGCCAAATTCTTACTCGCTTTCATGTTTGAATCAGATCTTAGTATATTGGTATTTTATTTCTTCAATTAAATATAGCTACCAAAGTCATTATATTTTTAAGGTTATGAGTTTGTTTAAGACTTTTTTTGCAAATTGTCATTATTCAGCAAAGAATTATCCATTATAATGTTTATAATATTTAAATAGAAATTATGATCAGATTCAACCACCACTGAATTACTTGTTAATTATAGTAATTCAGTAATTCGCTTGATTATAAATAAATTTAGAAATGAAGCAGTAAAATAATTAATCACTAAAAAAATAGTCATTTTGTCTCTGCTAGGTTTTGCCTCTCTATCTTAAGCTGCTTAGGACTGTACTTGGAAGGATCCTAAATTTGGTAATACCTATGATCATCTTATCTGTAAAAGCCAAAAAGGTATGAAAAATTAGATATAACCTCATATTATAGTGATCCTTGGAAAGTAATGGATGCTCAGACATCAGGCATGTTAAATATCGAGTACGCTTTTAATTTCTGTGAGACTTTGCCTAAAATTTGTAATGGTGTTGAGGCTTCAGTAATAGAGTTCTTAGATATTTATGATACTAAGACTGATACATGTGAGATTCTTGGGCAGTTTGCTGTTGCATAAAAAAATCATCAATTATTAGACGATAGAGACTCAAATCAAGGCATTTTAGTAAGCTTTCTATATGCGAGGGTTAAGAAACACCAAATTTTAACGGATAACCAAGAAAGATTTATTCAGACTTGAATGTGGAAGTGAACAAGATCAAAATAAAAACATGAAATATGCTTAAACCTATTTTTTTAGTTTGAATTGAATGAAATTGGACACACTCAGGACTCTTCTAAATATGAACTACACTTTAAAATTAAAACACCAGTTGCTTGCACCTGGTTTGCAGAAAGCATGGCAGGAAAGAATAGTTATGGTTTTTTCTTCTATCTATTTGTACTGTCATGACTATTTTTAGCCTATAACATTCAAAACCCCAAAACCCCCTCAATGGTTTTATATGTGTTTTGAATGATGAGGGTAATGTTGGGATTAGGGTTTCTTTTTGATTTATTTCATTTTCAATGTTAGATTCAATGTTTTTTTTACTATTTTCATGGTGGAGATTTTCTTTATTTAATATTTAATCATCTCTACATCTATGTTTATGTTATGTAGAAATGAATCCTCTAAGAAAATTTGAGTGAAAATGCATTTTTTGATTGCTTAACTTATTTACTTAAACTATCTAAATTTTATGAAAACTATTTCTTATAATTTCTTGAGACTCCATTTTTTAAAAATGCTTTTGTACAAATATAGTTTTAGTAATTTAGTACATGGTACCAATCAAGTTTTGAACCAAATTGGAACTTTTCCATTAAAAACCTCATTATATTAAAACTTTGTACTATCGATAGTTTATTTTTAAAAATCAAGAATTATTTCAAATAATAAATTAACAGAATATTATGAGGATTTACTAATTTTAATTAGAAATTCGAAATCAACTAAAATAAGGAGAGGTATAGGCTCAGTCGTGATCAACGATTCTTTCCAGAAACATATAAACTAAGTTATTATCTCTGATTTAATTTTATAAAAATATTCTTACACAACTTTATGTTACAATTCCAACTGAATAAGATTAATATAATATAAATTTTTAATTTTTGAGTATTAAAACTGCGAAGGTCATAAATTACATATTTTTTTAATTAAATTATATTTAAGAGACTTTATGTATTATAATACATAAAAAATGCAACTGAGATCGAGGTATCAATGAAGAGAACGATCAAAGAGGCAAGGAGAGGCTCGAGCTTACTGTCAGATTCAAAGCTATCAAATATGATAAAACCAAGTTATTTAATATAATTGATGACCACAATAGAATAATTGACATGAAAACATAATATTTGAAGAGCAAGGAAAGACTGTACTCAAATGCGAGGTTTATTTGCGCAACTTTTAGACTAAATAAACCTGCTAATAAAAGGAGCTTGAGCATTTGAAGCAACTTGACGAGAGATACTGACTTGAGAATGATGATTTGCAAACATGATTTGTTTTTTTTAGAATGCACTAATAAATTGAATCACTCTGCTCAAATCAAGTACCTTGAGACTTAGATTAGAGTTCATAATTACCAAATCATTCAAAATGAAATGAACTAGACATTCTTAGACACTCTTAACTCTGCTTTTCTCAATAAAACCTCAAATATATAAGCTGAGATCGATGGTTTAAACAACCACATTATTGTGCTATCAAAATAGAATGATGACTTGACTAAGGTGTTCGACCACTTCTTAGGGAATATCGAGGGAATTAGAATGATGCTCGAAAGAAAATATAGAGTATATGATCTCATAACCAAGAATGAGAATCAATTACAAGAACTATTGATTCATTATAGAGAATCTTGTTCATCATTTAGACAAAGATAAGTAGTGTTCTTATAAAATCTGCAATAAAATTTATCAAATAATTTACTCTTTGCAAATCAACAATTGAATTATTAAATTAAACATGAATAAAATTGCTAGTATAAAATTAAAATCACAAATTATGTATTTTTCATAACATTTATAGAACATTCATACTTTTAATTCATGGTTATAACTTTTAATAATAATTTCACTTAATTATCTATTATACGTGGCAGTTTATTTATTATTTAAGTTTTAAATTTCCAGATCTTTTGTATTTTATTAATAATTAGGTTTTGGTACTATTAAATTGGTACCAATTAAAATTAAGCTAATTAAATGCCAGTACTAATTAAATTTAAAGACATTTAGTACTAATTTAATGAAATTTTATTGATTTAAATGGAAATCCATCTCTGAAACTTGTTACAGTTTTCACTAACTTTCTCCATTTCTCTATAGAGGGTTGACCTCCTATAAGATACCCATAATTAATAGGTGTCAAAAAGTGTAAATTAATTATAAATACAAAATTTTAAGATTCATATCCATTTATAACACTCCTGAACTTAAACATTACTTGACTGTGGATATCAATCACTTTAAAACCACTCATTTTATACTTATATTTCATTTTAATTTTACTTATGTAATTAAACCATTATTGTATTGAATGAAAATATGATAATAAAGAACGCAAGCTATAAGAAATAAAAGTTTTGAATTGATTTTGAGAATATTTTTAATTAAAATTTTCAAAAATAATTGGGCATTGATGCCAAACTTTTAAAAATGAAGCAATCGTCAATTTTTTTAAAAAAAATCAGTTAAAGTGATAGATAACTTATGGAAAAATGTAAAATAGGAAAAAAATGTCACTCATACTAATCCTTTTCAAATTAAAATGCTATAACATGTATATGAATATATGAATATATGAGTAGATTATAAAAAACTTTATCATATAAAACTTTCATATTTTTAAGACTAGAGTGAAAATGATGCTACATAATTGAAACAAACCCTAATCCGCATCATTACCCTCATCAATCAAAACACTTATAAAACTCATGAAGGGGTTTTGGTGTTTTGATTGCTGGAGTTTATTATAACCAAAGAAGACATAATATTTATGGGCATGAGGCTATTCCACACATTGATAAATGGAGACAACTACCAGGCAAGTTTTAAGATTTTAGCTTAGTAGCTTCAGATCAAGCTATAATTAATTATGCATTAGCAAGGGGATATATAAACAGGAAAGTACAAGGATATAAATGTGTGTGAATGATTTAGGCTAAAATTTTATTTTCCGAGTGTAAAGTACAAACAAATATAAAAAATTAATCAAACTTATCCTTAAACTCAAACAATCTACTTCTTTTTTGACTTTGTTTTATGCACATCTATTAATCTTTCTTTCTAATTAATGATCGACCATCATTTATTTTGTGTTTACTTTAATTTTTAATATAATAATTAAATTATTAATAACTAAAGTAGGAATATTTATAGTTAATTATTAATAATTTCAATTTAAAATTTATTGTACTTAGGATATTATCACATCCTCCTATGAGTGAAATAATAATAATAATATGAGTCCTGTTTACAGGGCTATTGCTAATTAGGTTGAGGTAGTGATTTTATTTCCATGTAATTTGAAAAATTTCCTTAGAAATCATTTTCAGCATTACTTTAACTACACTATTAATTTAAATTAATAACAATTTGACATTTAAATTATATGTGAGTAATAATTATTTCCTTAATAAGTGTTTATTGAAAAAGTCTGTTCTCTATGATATAAAAATGCAAATTCTTGAGCTTCTACAAACATCACCCCATTGGAATGCAATAAGCCAAGTATCAATTGAGTCATTTCCTCTGTAAGTTGTTACTTGAATCTTCTGCATAGTTGGAAGCAGTCCCTTGAGTGAAAATCTCTGAAGATATGTAGCTAATTGATCCTCATCAATGTTCATAATCTAGTTTGATGCGTAACTTCCATCTTCTTCGATAAGCTGATTTCTGAAAGTCATAGCTTTGTTGTAAGTGTGGGAGATACAAGCCTTAATATTTGGCAATAATAGGAATTCTTTCCATTTCTTGAACCATAGTGGAGATGCCATTATAAGTCTTCTTGAGATGAAACACTTATTTGAGTTGAAATTACACTTTAATTTTAATCTTCTTGCAAAGAAATCTAACCTCTTTTCCTGAAACATCTTGATTTTCTCTTTCCTGCTTGATATCACTAATGTTTTGAAGAGCTTTATATCCATGTTCTTATTGTATTGAAGGAATTTGAGTAGTATCTTACTATTGTTATATTTACTGCTATTGCTATCAGATAATAATAGCTACTGCTAGTTTTGGAGATTCTTCTTGCTTTTCCCAGTCATCATCATCCTCGCCATCTCAAACTTGTGCAATTGGAGCTTTATTTACGGGAGATTCTTAATGCTTTAACTCTACAATAGCACCAATAATGGACAACTTCTCCTCTTCTTCTACTTAACTCTTCTTATCAATGATAACTTCATTCTTTGAAACCTTCTCTTAATCGTGATAGGGAGATTAATGATGAACAGCATAAGTCTATGTTTGTCCTATTTGACAATCTCCATCTAATTTATGATCTTCTTGTTAAATTTGAGCTTAAGCAGTGCTGCCCCTTACTCTCTTCTTATTTTTATTCGTCAGCTTACTTTAACTATTGATAGTGAATATGTTGCATTTATTGCTGTTTGATAAGCTATTAATTTTGAGGAGTTCCCTGAGTTAGTTTCAATTCAAAGTCAGTGGCATCGAAATAGTAAAACATAGTCTAATACTTCATGAGTTAAATTTGCAAGTATTTATAATAGTTGCAGCCAGACACACTTTTCCTGCAGCTGCTTTAACATATAGTGTTTTAAGTTTCATTTACATGTTATAATTATGATATCTTTAAAGCTAGATTTTAAGTTAATTTAAGTTTTTTATTTTCGGGAGTCATTGTTTAAAACAGTGTCTCTCAAAGATTTTTTAATTTTTTAAAGCATAAATAAGTCATTGATTAAAATAATCATATATTAACTTCGCTAATAAAATTTTTTTTTCCTTATTTAACTTAATTACATCCTTAAGGATATATTCATAAATCTACTAGAATTTTTAGGGCGCCTTATTAGGATTCCTCAATTTAAATTAGTGGTAGAAAATGATATTTTAACTTAAGATAGAAAAATGTTCTAATTCTATTAGGAATTATCTTATTTCCTTTTAGATATCGAGAAATTTATTTGAGAATATTGAAAAATATTGGGAAAAATGTTGATAAAAATGTTGAAATTTTGAATCCTCTGAGACACTGTTTTAAACGATGACTCTCGAAGATCATAATAATATGAAGTTTAGATTAAAATATTAAAAACTTAAATATATTTTTAATTAATAAAATAATGGAGATTTTAGATAAAAACTTCCTTCTGTCTCCTTGAGCATCAATCAATTCTTTAATCAGATGCAACTATTGTAATTAGTTGGTCTTATCATGATAAGCCACAAGGTAGTTTATTGCTTCAAATAAGGAAGTCAAACTCTTGCAGTTATCTTCTTTTTCAAGCAAGAATTCTTTCTTTGAAAACACTTGGACTAAGTACATCAAACCATCAACAGCCTCTCTGCAAAGTTTCTTAAGGAGCAATATTAGAGAGATTAGCAATGATGGATTTTTAAAATGGCTTCAGCAGTTTGGGACCATTATGAATAAGCTTGTAAACTAACAAGAAAACTAAATCTGCATATGTTCCTGGAATTCTGGTACATCTAATTTTACTCCAAGATTGTATGATTGGTTCAAATTCATGGCATTCTCTCTCCTTGAAGAAATTGTGAGGAGCATGAAAATAGTAAAGATACATCAAATTTGATTTTGTGGGATTGTTTCTACTTTGATCTAAAAGGATGAGGACACCTGTCATTATCTTTTGATGGAAGTCTTTTCTTATCGTTAAATTTTCAAACACATGCTATTATATTAAAAGAGGAAAATCTACGATATAATGCAATTACTGATACTATTTCTTTGTATAAAATTGTCAAGTAGACTGTAATAGATGATGGCATTCAAAACCCCAAAACCCCTTAATAAGGTTTATAAGTGCTTTGATTTATAGGGAATTTCTTAGGGGATGGGGTTATTAATTAATGCGAGGCTAAAATAGCACGCTTTTGGGGTCTATTTATGATGAAGAATATATAGATTTAGTGTTTAAACTGCGAAATGGATGTGATATATACAGTGAATAAGTCAAACCAGTACTTAATTATAAGTCAATTGCACTGCTCTTAAAGCGAAGTTCCTCAACTGTTCGCTCCCACTGCCTTATAGCAGTATAACTATAACAGTAATAGCTGAATTCTAAGCCTAAGAGGAACTCAAAGTTTCAATAGAAGCATTTTGACTATCTTATTAATGAGAAAATTTTGAAGCATTTGGCTCACTTCTCTCTCGACCAACGAGCTATTATGTTTCACCGCCAATTTCCTGATTTGAAGATCTCTGTATATAGTCTGTTGCAAACATTTATAAACGAAATGGCATCTCTTACAAAGGTGTAAATCGTATCAAGAGAGTAATTGATTTCACTCTGCCATTTTACAACAATAACTTAAATAAGATTTATAATTAAATACAGAGAGCCTAATAGAATAATATTAAGTTTTTTCATGCTTACGAGGCTGTGTTTATCTTCAACACTTTCATCTTGAAGTCTTGGTATAAGAGGCATAGTAATACAAAAGTATATGACTAGAAAGTCAAAGTATAAGCAATGGCAATTCTTGGAGGAATTAGTGAGGATGCTGGTTTAGAAACTTATGTTATTTATCCTCGCTCTATTAAGACAGAGCAGTGTATCAAGTTTTTAGAACAGCTGAGAGAGAAATACCCTGAATAAGAGATTATACTGTTTGTTGATAATCTTTCTGTTAATAAGACTAAAGAAACAAGAAAGAGTTATGAACAACTTAGAATAACGCCAGTGTTCAATGTATCTTACAGTCCATAGTTAAATAGAATTGAGTTCTACTGGGGTATATTAAAAGGCCATTAAAATTAAAAGAAACTGTTGCTATTCCACTTGATGCATGACCTTCCTATCGATACAGTAGGCTTCATTAAAAATTCAGCGAAGAGAGTAGATAATTAATTGGTTTAAAAGTGTGCTAAAGAAAGGAGAGTGAATGTATATAAATAAGTTTTAGAGTTAAGTTAATGAATATTTAAGTCACATTTAAAACTCTTTCGTGAGAGCTGTCTTCTCTTTCTTTTCTTCTACTTCTTGCTTCTCTCCTCCAAGGTTTCTTCTCCTGCTGCCAGCTCCAGCATCTATGTTCATTGACTCTGACGGCTAAATATTTGAATAAAGTCTCTTGCTAAAGACTTGTCGCACTTTCTCTCTCTGTGAAGCTTGCTCTATTCCTTCATCAAGAAGATGCCAGTACCAGATTTTTCTAAAGAGTTAAGCTACAAATCTTACTTGAAATATAAGGGTGCTTCTGAAGCTCTGATAACCAGCTCTCACTTATCTTGATCCCTTGTTTGTCCTTATCTTCTGAAGAGATGCTGTACCTTTTCTTATGAAATTCTTGAATAATATCTTTCAAGTAATCACCCTTAATTGTTACAAGGATGCCAAGAAATAGTTTCTTTCAGGTAATTTATTTTTTTACAACTGCTTCTTAGTCGGCAGGTACAGTGAAACCTATGGGTCATTCATAGCATCATCATATAAGTTAGTCACTGAGATTTCTGGATAGTTTGGAATCTCTGCAAACTTTACATATTAAGTTTTCAATGCTTTCTTCTCTTCGCAGAGTATCGCTCTTAGAAATGAAATTTTAGTACCTTCAATCGTTGGCAGGAACAAACCAACTACATAATCAAGATTAGTTGTTATAAATTCCTTACCTTGCTGCATTTGGTAGCGATGCAAATCTTCCTTGTTTCTAAATCTTTGAATCAATTCTTATACTTGCACTCTTTTCATTGCATCATTCATTGACTCCTTCTTGTTTAGAGATCTAAGAAATGATAATAAAATTTCAGTTTATTGAGATCAATTATATATCTCTGTAAAAATTAATATTAAATATGGGCATTCTATAAGAGGTCAACCTCTAGGTAGGATATAAAGAAGGTTTTGAGAACTAGTTTCAAACTTGGGAGATTGATATCAATTTCAACTGTTATAGTTCCATATTTTTAAGTTTAAATTGGTACGTAGTTAATTAGGAGCAGCTCCTAAAATGCTAGTACTTAATTAGGAGCTTTAATTAAAGCAAGTATTTAATAAGGAGCATTCTTATTTTAATCATAAAATCACAAAATTCTTCCTAAAGCGGTACGTACTTATTTAGGTGCACCTCCTAAAAAAGTACATGCTATAATCTACTTATATTTGATAGTAAAAATGGTTTCTTTCTCAACTGTATTTAGAGCTGCATCCTCTCTTTGCACTCAATTTTCTTTTCTAAGACTCTAATTCTTGCCTTGACACTTTTAGGTTTGCAAAGATCTCATATGTGCTCTCAGTAATAGAAGCAGTTTTATAATTATAAATTCTAATATAATTTTGAGCGCTAACATTTAGAGAAAAACAACAGCACTTCCATCAAACTAAATGAGACTTACCTTTGGCAGCAATAAAAAGTGTGATAGCTGCTAGATGAGCTCTCATAAAGAACTACCATAGCTATCACTTGAGGTCTCTGTTATTAAAATAGAATTAATAATAGAAATAAATGGCAAACAAGGGTTAGGAGACAGGGAGGGGAAGAATGGCAAAATGAAATTCCTACACAAATTGAAGAAGTAGAAGTATACTTTTGTGAGAAGTGTGAGAGAGAGACTCTGCTCATAAATCTAGTTGGTATAGGCATATGAAGGAGCTTAGAGAAGCCAAGCCAAATGTATACTTAAATCACGATAAATCGACGAAAAGTATGATTGCTTCGAGTGGTATCAGCAGTATGCTCATACAAGAGATTTAAGGAAGGATATATTAAAAGCGCACAAGAAAGAATCAGAGATTGAAAACCCTGAAGATGAATTGAAGCTATTAAACAAAAGAAAAGCAAGAGAATCTTTGAAAGTGGTAGAGCTTGAACAACTAGTGAATCAGAATATGTGAGAAAATCAGTCAACCTATAAGCATCTGAAATCACAAAGATTATGATTAAAATTAAATACAAGAAAATACCAGTTCTTGCGTAGATTGATTTAGATAGTTCTTTTTAAAGTTATCTAATCCTAGAGGACTCCTTTGATAAGAAAGTTATCAATGATCATCAATATGCTTACAAGGTTTATCCTTTCAACTATCTCTTAAGTGATGATAAATTTTAGATGGAGTTTACTAACGAGTATCAAGTACTCACTCAAGCAAAATTTAAAGAGTGTAAGTACTTAATCAAGCTAGATGCTGCTCTACTTGCCAAAGATCGTGTAGCTTTCAGACTCCCACTCTTTGAAATGACCCTTAGAGATTTCATTAGAGATCAAAGGAATCATAAGTAGCTTGCTTTGATAGCAACTTAAACCTTAGAAGGTATAAGAGAGCTAGATAAGTTAGGCTTTGTTCACAGAGATTTGAAGCCTGAGAATATTATGATAAACTTTTCACCTGTAAGAGTGACAATTATTGACTTCAACAGACTTTAAGGGTGGAAGTATCAAGGCTAGGAAGTGTAATGGGAACTCCAGGCTATTATCCAGAAAGAGAAGACTGGAGAGACGGAGACTTTCAATGGGATTTGTGGGGTATGGCAGCAATAATAATAGAGTGCGATATGCTTCGCAATGATTATTACTCTACAATGTGTGGGAAGGTTGCTAAGCAAATAATAAAGCAATTTATTGTTAAAATAATAGTATCTCAATCAATGAAATAGATGGCAGAGTCGGTAATCATTAAGCCAAACTCACATCAGATATATCGATAGAGCAGATAGAGTAGTGGTTGAGTAGGATAAACTTCAGGCCTCTTTCACATGATTCAAAAGTGCATTTTGATTGATTAAATTAAATACTTTTACTATAAATTTCTCTTTAAAATTTATTAATAACCCCAACCTCTAACCAATTCCTACAAATTAAAGCACTTATAAATCTCATTAAGGGGTTTTGGGGTTTTGACTCTTCAAAGATTTCTAAAAGGCAGACGAGATGATTATTGATGCAGGAGCTGGCACTAAGAGAAGAAACATAGGCCCAAGCAAGCTATAAGAGGAAGAAAAGAAAGAGAAGCCAAATCCTTTTACGGGCAAATTAAATATGTGAACTTATTCATACGTTTAAATCTAAAACTTATTTAAATACACAAAATATCCCTTCTCTTGCGCATACTTTACCTTAATCATCGCTGACTCTCTTAGCAGCCCTCTTATAAAATCGACTGTATCTATCTTTAAATCATGCATCAGATGGTAGAGCAGTAATTTTTTATTATGACCTTTCAATAACTCCCGATATAATTCAATTCCATTGAACTAAGGGCTGTAAGGAACATTAAATACAGGTGTTATATTTAGCTTTTCATATTCATTCCTTGAGTCTTTAGTTTTATGAACTGACAAGTTATCAACGAATAGAATAATCTCTTAGTCAGCGTACTTATCTCTGAGTTTATTGCAAGAGTTTAATATATTATTCAGTCTTTATAGAACGAGAGTGAATAACAAAAGTCTCGAGGCCACTATCTTCACTTATTCCACCAAGAATAGTATGAGTTTACACCTTAACTTTTTAGTCATAAACTTCAATATTAACATACGTCTTGTACCAAGACCTTGATATTCAAATGTAAATACGGCTTCATCTGCATGTATGAACTTTATATTATGCTCTTAAGAACTCAGCATTTAATCAAATATATAATTTAAATTATCCTTATAAAATGGAACATTAAAGTCAATCACTCTCTTAATGGGATTGATTGTCTTGTAACATATTCCTTTCTTTTTATATATGTTAGCAATCGATTATGCAGATATGTGAAGCTCAGGAAATTGGTGATGAAACATCACAGCCCTCTAAGCTAGAGAGAAATGAGCCAAGTATTAAAGAGTCTTATCATTTGTAAGATAGTCAATATGATGTTGCTAAAATTTTAAGGGTCTCTTAGGATTAGAATTAAGATACTATCTCTTTAAATTCAATGCTAATAGACAGTTAGACCTAACAGTAGCAGGTGATTTATGGAGCAGCTTGCTATAGACATATAATTCAGAACAGGCTTGAGTTATTCACTATATTCATCACATCCATAACGCAACTTAAATAATAAATCTATATACTCACAGTCATAAACTGACCCCAAACCTCGCATTTACTCACTTAAAATACTAATATTTAAACATTAAACCCCTACATAAACCCTATTAAAACCCTAATAAAGTTTTCTTTAATAGTCTACTTTTATCAATCAAAAACTCAATAAAACTACTGAAAGGGTTTTGGCGTTTTAATAATTACGGGCGCTGATCACGAAAACGCTATAGAATCGCCTTTGGGCACGTGATGACAAAAAAAGAGGCCCGAGAATTTTTGATGTTACTCAATTCATTATTATCATAGGCTTCGAGAGCCCGCACAGGAAATGTATATATTCTTTCCTCCCTATTCCAGCTTAATTTAATTTTCTTTATCCATACAGAGCGATTGACAATTTCTCTAGAAGTAAATAGCTACCGATCATAATATCTCAAGCTTTTCTTGAAAACTCATACATTAAGAAGTCATAAGATAACTTATATTATAGAAACTAAGGCTAGCAACAACATTAAAACTTCTTGGAATGGACTTTTGTCACAGCCAAATGTCATCAGAAAACCTTCCTTAAGTCAATTCTTTTTAAATTATGAACCATTTCAAAATAAATTGGTAAATCTTACTTATCATAATTTAATTTGATAAATCTTTCAAAGATTGGAGAATTCCAATAAATTTGGCTTTATATTATTTTCATTTATATTTCTTTATTATCTTGAGTCATATTTATTTTTCTCTATTTATTAGATAAGATTTTCAACCAAAGCATTTTTAGTCTCTTATTCAATTTTTATTTTTTGTTAATTTAATATAGTTTCATAATTTTAGTTATTATAACTTTTATTGGGTTAAATCTTATAGTAATTTGATTCTTGATATATGAGCTTGAATTTATAAGAATCATATCTTGACTCTATTTTGTCTTAGTCTCTGATTTTTACTATTATAGAATATTAAAATTTTGTAATCTAGAATGTTAATCCTATCAATTTAGTAACCAAATGAAAATTAAAATCTTTTCTACTATATTTTTAAGGAAAAAAATGTAAGAAGATTTAGAATATTTTATAACATTTAAGTACGTTTAGCTTGAATAAATAGAAGTAACCAGCATTCTGATTCTTTCAGTTAGGTGTTGTTCAATCAAAGCTTTTTGATTTTGAATACTGAAACCTTTTGACTCTTTAATATATTCAGGATAAATGGTGTCTATTATTATACTATGTTGCCAAAAGCATCATCAGAATTAATCAAAGTAGTTCACAATTCTAAGTAGCGACTCCGTTAATATTAGGTGAATCCAATTTTAATATTATTAGAATTCCTATTATTTAATAGCGTTATATCTTTTTTAATATATTTAAAATAAGCATTTCTAATGATTTTTTCTCACATAGGAAAGCTTTACTTTGATAATGGTGACTGCAGTAATTGCAGTAACAACTAAGAGTCCGAAGAATCAATAAATGAAAAGTCAACTTGTTATAAGTAAACATTAGAAGACTTTAGGAATGTAACTCACACTTTAAAATTCGACACATAAGCCTTATCATAATAATTAACTCTTATTAAAAATAGGGCAATGACATTCTTTTCTTTGAATTTGAACAAATTGCAATCCGAAAAAATAAAGCCCACAGAATATTGCTGATGTAAAAAGTATTCTGACAGCTGTCTGTATGTTTTAGCTAGTTTATACAAAATAGATATAAACTGAATAATCTTCTAAATATATAGAAGTTTTAGAGGGGAAAACTATCTTGAAGTTTTTTGTTTAGATGCCTGTTTTATTTATATAAAAATTAATTCTCTTTGTTGATGGACTTAAAAATTTAAAATCATCCTTTAGAGATATTCAAGAGGGGTGTCAAAAATCAAGATAGAATAGATAAGCTGGAGTATACACTTTTCGCATGCACTGCATCAATGGCTTCATTTCACAGTGAGCAATGGGGAAAATATTGTTGCGCGAAAACAAATGATTTTAATTATTTACTCATAAATTTTATATTTATTTAGAGTAAATTTTACACAACATTAACTTTCATGAGAGAAGATAATGTTTCTAAACTATATTTGAGATGGAGAACACGAATACAATACTTGTGGACACATTTCGAAAAGGTATCATGGTGATTTCACAAATTCATGTCCATTTTTACAATAATTTGTTGACATTAAGAAATGGAAGAAGAGTAAACACTTAAATGGAGCTCTAATTAACTTACTTTTGAAGATGAGAAGAAATTGAGGCATCAAAGTCGCGAGCATCACCTCATTTCTCACGAAAAGTAGATTAGATCATTAGATGATAGGACTTTATGTATAGCAATTCAGTCAAGGCTATATCTCTGACCTTAAATACTTTTCGGCTGCAATCAAAACCCCAAAACCCTTTCAGTAGTTTGATTGAGTTTTTGATTGATAAAAGTAGACTATTAGTGCATACTTTATTAGGGTTTTATAGGGTTTATGTAGGGGTTTAATGTTTAAATATTAGTAATTTAAGTGAGTATATGCGAGGTTTGGGGTCAGTTTATGACAGTGACTATATAGGTTTATTGTTTAAGTTGCGATATGGATGTGATGAATATAGTGAATAACTCAAGCCTGTTCTAAATTATACATCTATAGCAAGGCTACTTCATAAATCTCCTGCAACTGTGAGGTCTCACTGTCTATTAGCATTAAATTTAAAGAGATAGCAGCTTAATTCTAAGCCTAAAAGACCTCGAAAATTTTAGCAGCATCATATTGACTATCTTATTAATGATAAGACTCTTAAATACTGGGCTCATTTCTCTCTAGCCTAGAGGGTTGTGATGTTTCATCGCCACTTTCCTGAGCTTCACATATCTGCTTAATCGATAGCTAGCATATATAAAAATAACGGAATATCTTACAAGACAGTCAATCGCATTAAGAGAGTGATTGACTTTAATGTTCCATTTTATAAGGATAATTTAAATTATATATTCGATTAATGCAGAGGGCTATTACTAATAATATTAAGTTCATACACGCTGATGAGGCAGTATTCACGTTAATACCTTCATATCAAGGTCTTGGTATAAAAGATATAGCAACATTGAAGTATATGATTAAAAGGTTAAGGTTTAAACTCATGCAATTCTTGTTTGAATAAGCGAAGATAATGGCCTCGAGACTTATGTTATTCACCCTCGCTCAATAAAGACCGAATAATACATAAAGTTCTTATATTAACTCAGAGATAATACGCCGACTAAGAGATTATTCTGTTTGTAGATAACTTATCTGTCCATAAAACTAAAGACACAAGAAGGAATATGAAAGGCTAAACATAACACCTGTATTTAATGTTCCCTACAGTCCTCAGTTCAATGGTATTGAATTATATTGGGGGTTATTGAAAGGTCATTATAAGAAATTGCTACTCTATCACTTGATGCACTACTTAAAGATAGATACAGTAGATTTTATTAAGAGTGCTGCTAAGAGAGTCAGCGATGATAAAGCTAAAGTATGCGCAAGAGAAGGGAGATTTTGTGTTTATAAATAAGTTTTCGATTTAAATGAATGAATAAGTTCACATATTAAATTTTCCCGTAAGGGGATTTGGCTTCTCTTTCTTTTCTTCCTCTTAAGGCTTGCTTGGGCCTATGTTTCTTCTCTTAGTGCCAGCTCCTGCATCTATGTTCATCTCTTCTGGTTTTTATAAATCTTTGAAGAGCCTCTTACTCAATTCATGTTTTACTTGAGACTTTCTCTCTCTGTTTAATTTGCTGCGCTCTTTCATCAATATATAGCAGTACCAGTTTTTTTTATAAAGTTAGAAGACTAAGCTTACTTGAGATGAAACGATGCTTTTGAAGTTCCTACAGCCAGGTGTCACTTATTTTAATACCTTGCTTCTCTTTTTCTTCAGGAGAGATGCTGTATCGTTTCTTGTGAGCTTCTTAAATAACTTCATTTAAGTACTCAGGTTTCAGAGTTGCAAGAACACCAAAGAAGAAGTTTCTCTCTGACAATTTATTAGAGAGCTGTAGCTTTGATGGAAGGTAGAGAGCTACGTCCCGATCACTCATAGCATCGTCATATAGGTTTGTCACTGATATTTCAGGGTAGTTAGGTATCTCTATCATCCTAATTTCATTAGACTTAAAAGCTTTTTTCTCTTCACTTAACAATGCTTTTAAGAATGATATTTTTGTTCTCTCCTGTGTTGGCAAGAACAATCCAACTATGGTTAATAAGTTAGTTATAAGTGAAAACTTACCTTGCTATACCAAGTATCTGTAAAGATCTTCTTTACTTCTGAATTTTCCTATTAAATCTTGAGATTAAATTCTCTTCATTGCATCATTCATAGACTCCATCTTGCTTCGAGTTTCTATAAATGTTTATGAAATTTAAAATTATGGATATCCATTCTAAACTTACTAAAATTTTACTACTAAATAGGGAGATCCACTTGGAGGTCAACCGGAATCAGATAAATAGATAAAGATGGAGGAACTTTCTCCAAGTTTCAAAGTATGACTTCCATTTTTATCAAACTTTCTCCATTAAATTGCTCCTAATAATAATTAATTTAATTAGGTGGTGCTCCTAATTTATTTAAAACTTAATTAGGAGGTAAAATTAAAGTTCATAACCGTATTAGGTGGTGCATTAAAAAAATTAAATTTTAAAACATCCCCTCCTAAATTTACGAGAACATATTTAGGAGCACCACCTAACTCCCCAAAACACATTTAGGTGCATTTTAATTTATAAAATGGATGAAATAATATATAAATTATCTCAAAATTTTAGAAATATAAAACTAATGTCTCTCACTCTGTTCGCATTAAACCTCTCTAAATCTATGAGGATATGCTCTTACTTGTATATAAAGGTAAAATTAAAACAGCTTATATAATTATTAATAGTATTTATAAAATGAGCGGCAACTTACTAAGAAAAGCGGCATTACTTGGCATTAGCCAGCAAAAACTTTCCTTCATAAAACAAAAGAAAATTGAGACTTGTGATTCATTTACCTAGTACGAACCTGAAATTCTTTAACCTTAGGTCTCAGACTTTGAATAACAATTCAGTTGTTAAATAGAAATGCAGAGCTAAGATTTAATGCGAAGTTCCAATAAAAATGGTTGAAGAGGAGGAAGAGAAAAAAGAATATTAAAGCATTACATTTATGTGAAGAGTGTGAAAAGAACTTCACTTATAAATCTGCTCTTAAGCGTCATATCTTAGAGTAGCATTCTAACAAGCCAAAGCTCTATCTTAAGCATGATAAGATAGATGGAAAATACTTTTGCCCTTATTGCAATAAACAATATAACCATTCAAGGGATTTAAAAGTTCACCTATGAAACCATCATGGCAAGAAGTTTGAAGTCATAGATCCTGAGACTGGTGAGGTCTTCCTTCAAAAAAGAAAGCCAAGAGACCCTTTAGAATCCTTGGAACAAAGAGTTAAGAAAGAAAATAAGCTTATTAAAGTAGTTAGAAACCTCCCAGCTTCTGAGATAGTGAAAATCACTCTGAAGATACAAGCACTAAAGCTTCCAATTTTAAATGTAATTGACCTTAAAGAATGTAAGGAAAGTTATCTTATACTTGAGGACAAGCTTGAGAAAAAGGTCATAACTGATAAGCAGTTCGCATACAAGATTTATCCATTCAACTACTTTAAATGGGATGACAAGTATCAAATGGAATTTTTCAATGAGTACTAAGCTCTTACCAAAGCAAGGGATAGACAGTGCAGATTTATAATTAAGCTCGATGCAATACTGCTTGCTCAAGATCATGTTGCTTTTCGCCTACCTCTATATTAAATGAAATTAAGAGACTACATTTAAGATTAAAGGATTCCAAAGAGCTACCTCTTATTCTTACAAATGTTTGCAAAGGCATAGAAGAGTTGCACACTTTAGGATATGTTCATAGAGACTTGAAGCCTGAGAATATAAGTTGACTTTTCACCTCTCAGAGTAGTAATAATTGATTTCAATAGATCATAAAGAGTTGAAGCTTCAGGACTTGGCAACATTTATGGTACTCCTGGATACTTCCCAGAAAGGGAGGACTGGAGAGATGGTGATATTAAGTGGGATGTATGGGCTCTAGCAGCAATTATTTCTGAATGCGATATGCAAAGAAATGATTACTATAGCTGTAAGAGAGAGAAATATTCATAGCAGAGAATACAGCAATATCTAGACTAGAATAAGATAAAAGGTAAAATGAAAGATATGGCTGAGCAGATTATCTTAAGACCAAACCACAGAGCAGAGCAAACAATAGACTAAATGATCAACTGGATAGGAGATATCAAATTTAGAAATTAGCACATGATGCTAAGGTATTGTTTGAGTGAATAGTAAAAAAAAAATCCCTCTAATACACATTACTATTCATTACATTTAAACATTAAACCCCTACATAAACCCTATTAAAACCCTAATAAAGTATGCACTAATAGTCTACTTTTATCAATCAAAAACTCAATCAAACTACTGAAAGGGTTTTGGGGTTTTGAATGCATCAATGACTCCACTTCACTTTGAGCAATTGGAAAATATTGTTGTCAAAAACACATGAATTTTGTAAATGCTATAGGAATTTAGGAATCAATTTTGTAGCATGAAGTTGTAACCTCGGTGACCACTTCTAATTGTGTATTCAGATTATTTAAATTACGGCGAGCAAAATTAGAAATGCTGCAATACTAAAAGAAAATCTTTTTCACATGAATTAGAAATGAGATTGAAGAAATCTACCCTCATTTAAAATTATACTCTGAAGAACTCAAATGCCGTTATTTTACTCTGCCTTTTTAAGATAAAATCTTTTTGTTTAAGCATATTAAGCCTTTAAAACAATTAAAAAATGTGTCAAAGTGTATGAATCTTATGTTGAAGAATGTGAAGCTCGATGAGGTTGGTTTGGGTCAGATTAGAGTAATTGATAATGACTTAAAAGTTTTAGATTTTTAGATAATTATAATCTTGAGGAAGTCTTGATATTTATAATTAATTAAAAGTTTGGAAATTTTTTTAACTTTACAACTTTAAATAATAAATTTGTATTATCGTATTACATATAACTATTATAAGTAGTATTATTCAATTAGGTTTTTAATTAATTAATCATTCTTTAATTATTATGGGAACTAACTATTTCCCAAAAGTTCCTAAATGATAAGTGTGATATTTTTAATATATTGCAATTTTATCAATATATTAAATAGGTTTAAGATTCCATAATTCTAATATTTATTATAAACCTTTAAAGTTCTGTGTTAATCTATAAAGTACTTAAAATTAACAATAATTATATCTTAAAGTTATCATGTTATATAATATCAATACTTTAACATTGATTGAATTATTCTTAATTAATAAATATAGATAAAATGGATTCGTTATATAATTAAGAATTTTTTAATCATTAAATTTAAGAATAATTATTAAGAAAGGAATATTAAATATTAAATTTTGCATACAGCAACTGTCTGCAATTTTAAAAATCTACTGAAAGCTTAGAAATGAATTAATAATGCGAGATAGATTTTCTACAGTTTATTTGATTTATATAATACTATATCGTAAATAATAATTCTTAATTTTACAATCTTTATGAAATAATTTAATTGAGCCTCTCTTCTCTGCTTTTAATATTTCATCTTTTTTTTTCTTTTAATAATTATTCAATGTTGTTTAAAACATCTATTTACTCTTTATATTTCAACTTATTCATCATTCATAAAAATTAATTTTATTCATTCTCCATTAGTCTTTTGAATTTGTAAAAGAATCTTTCAGCATAATTTCTGACTTTGTAATGTTCAATGTCCATTATTCCTACCATCTACTATATATTTCTCGTTATTTCTCTTATTTTAGTAATACTTTGATACAAAAATAGAGATTTAAACTTTTAACTTTCGTGCTTCATTATATTCAGGATTGTCGAAATTCTATTCTGTTAGTTCTCTACCTTTTTCAGTGACTGCTTTCTAACAATGCTTCCATTTAAGTTTGAAATTCTATAGTCACCTTATAATCTGTAAGTTTAAAATCATATTTCGTGATATTTTAATCTTAGCGTTACTTGGATTAGCTTAGGGTTTATTAAATTGATTTTGAGAATTTACAACTGATAGTGTCAACATTAAAGAGATTTGGTTCTCTTTCGAATTAGTTTCCACTCAATCTGGTAATGAATTCTTTTAGACTATTATTGAATAAACTTTTCCTCAAATCTATGATGTGGTAGTTGCAATCTCTCATCACTTCCATTATTATTATCATATAAATTAATAGATTTTGGAATTATGTGAGCTAAGAATTGTAATATGGAAGGGAATATATTTTTTTAATTTGTGGTGTCGGAATCCTTGTAGTATCTAGCTTATTGTAGGAATACATTCGATTTGGGAAAATGAATTAAAATTAAAATTAATTAATTATTAATTACCTTCAGTTATGTTTTTGGAAAATGTCTATAAACCATGACAATATTATACTCTCTGGATAGCGCATTAAAAATGAGACGGTGGTTGTTATTGCTATAATGAATTTATCTCATCGCCCATGCGAGAAAAACCCATTATACTATTTTTGGGAGTTAGCTCAAAATCAAAATATCTCGCTTCCTGGGATGATTCAGGAATATTGCCAATAATAAAGTCCAGGTAAAATTGCGGTATCTACCGTAGAATTGACTCAGATTTGAATTTTGAGTAACTTTGGTTTTGATAACTGCCATGATTTTAATATTTAATTAATTTAATTTAAATTCATTTTCCCAAATCGAATGTATTCCTACAATATTAATCGCTGTTATTCTTCCATTTCTATCCAGCTGAGTCTGAACAAGGGTTTTTGTTGTTGGTTGACTTAAATATCTAATATACTTAATCTTTCTTTTATATTATTTAATCAAGATTCTTGATTTCAATCTATCTTTATAGCTAAACTTATTCAAGTTTTGGACTTAGACTTCTAATATTCTGCAGGCAAATTTTAAACTCTATATTGTTTTAGTTGATCAACCTTATGCTGCTTTTAGTTTCACTTCTCCTTTTGGATCTCCATTTTTTCCGCAATCCTCTGATTTCTTCTTACCATCATTAAGTTTTTTGTGTTAAACTGTCAATTATTGTTAATCTTGATAGAAAAAAACTTATGTTTTGTGTTGTTATTCAACTTATCATTCTGGTTATCAATTTTCATAGTATCCGTCTTGTGTATCCTATGAATTAAATGTATTATCATGGTTCCTGTACTCCATGAATACTGGATATTTCCTCCTCTCTCTCATTGATAGCTATTTTTAGTTCTCCCTTTTTCATAATTTTCTATCATTATCTATTATAAATTTAGTAATATTATCAATCTTTTTTTATTTATATCACAGAATGTTCGATTTTTTGTTGTTGTAAATTAATAATATTTTTATTTATTATTTATTATGATTAAAATGCTTTAGCTCAGAGTATACTACTATAAACATTGTTTTATAAATCATCATTCAATCTATAATAGTTTTTTATATAAAAATATAAAAATACCTCAATATTTTATAATAATTGGAGTAAATTATTAAATATACTACTTTAAACTTGGATTCAGTCTTATTTTATATAATTTAGACTTAATTAATTATAATAGAAGCGGTCTTTACTTGTAGATTTGTCCTTTAACTAAGTTATGTTATTCAATTTTTATTTCTTATAACATCAGTTTTTTCTAACTTTTTAGGTTTAAAGAAAATAAAATAAAAACCTATTTATATAATTTTACTTTGTATAATTGATTAATTTACATCTCATGATTAATATAACCTAATAAATTTCTTTTAATTAATAATAAATTGGCTAAAGAAGTAAACACAACTAGCAAGAAATCTCATTAAGTTTCACTTTTATTTATTAAAAATGCCAATTATAATAATTGCTATGTTTGAAATGATGAGAGATCTTATTTCATTTGCTTATATGTGATTTAATCAATTTGATAGAATTATATATATATATATATAAACTTTAATAAGGAATATTACCTTTCTTAGTCTTAAATGCTGTCAATTAATTTTACTGATTGTCTACAATAAATTCATCTCAATAGTTAATAATTTCATTGCAATTAGGTGCAAGCAAATGATTTGATTAGTCTCTATTGATATAAAATAATGATGAGAATTTGTTTTTAATTAGGTCGTAAATTTATTTTTAAAAGAAAAATTAATGAAAATGATGGGAGTGTAAAAACATACTACTTATTAAGTTATAATTAAGCAAGATAAATTAATAAATCAATGAAAAGAGTTAAATAGTAAAATTTAAACATAATAATTCCTTCTTAATATAACTTATAACATAAAAGCGTTAATTCACTTATTTATTAAAATTAATAATTTGATATCAATGCATGCATAATACACAAATCATTTCAAGGAAATATAGTAAGTAAGGGCATAATCATATTATATAAAAAAATAAATATCTCAAATTTTTAAATTAAAAGCTGATAGCTTTGTTGTAGGTAAGTCAATTTAATATTATTCATTATTTCATAAAAAGATGAGAATATAGCAATCTTTAAAAAAACTATTACTGTTAACTAAAGCTTATGTCGATAAAGACAAATAGTGATAGAATGTGTTGCATTTAATTTGTTACCATGAGCTTTGATTCAAGATAAGTTATTAATAATATTGACATGTCATCTTTGTTGGTGGAAATATATCGAGCTTTGAATTAAAGAATCTTCATAAATTACACAGCATCAAATTATTATTTTGCTAGCAATGCTCCCAGTACTAACTCCTAGCTCAATATGAATTTTTTTTTCAAAATCAGGAATATATTTATTTCATTTCGCTGACACGAATGTCTGTAAATAATTAAAAACGTTTGAAAAGGTCAAAAGCCATCCAATTTCATTAATTAGATGTTTAATGCTAATTAATTCCTTTGCATTTATCTTATCCCTAGACCTATCTATCTCACATATTTACTATATAATTTCTTTTTAACAATTAAGCCACTATAGGAATTTTAATATATTTTAATAATGCCAAAAGATCAAATTTAAATAAGAGGCTAAGATGATGGATTTTAATGCATATAAAAGATGTTTACTGGAAAGGGAATTGAGAATTCAATAGATTAAATCTGCAAAGTGGCCATATAAATGACTTAAAATTAATTATATTATTTTTCGCTTTCCTATATCTCTAGTTTCTGTTATATATACTTTAAATTTTCTAAATTTATTAAAAATATAAAACTTATAAATACTTAATTATTGATTTATTAATGGATAAATGAAAATAAGCTTAATTTCTTTTAACTAATTAAAGATGTTATATTGTCTATTAGGGGATGTCATTAAAATAAAAATTTTATTCAGATTTTTTATTAATCATTAATTGTAATGATAGCTTGGTATTCCTAATAAAAATAAACTATACCAAATCTACTAAATACTCCAATTATAACTCATTAAATTATTAATACAAACTAGATGCAACTTTAAAATTTATATGTAAATAAATGTACATAGTTAACCTTAGAATGTCCTCTTTGAATAAGTGCCGATTCTTCTAATTAGTAGAGATATCGTTTTTATCATGCTGTCTTCATTACTAGCATAGTAGCATGTCCTGCGTCTAATGTCTGCTATAATCTTTTTATTGTGATGTACGATATTATAATAGACTACAAATGCCAACACAAATAAATCAATGAAAATTTTAAAGACATTATAGGAGTCACTTCATTAAACATTTATGGCTATTAAATACAAGATCTCATTAAATTGAAGTCAACTTTTATAGTTCTTTCCATTTGATCAAATTAAAAGAATGAAAAGAATCGCTTATTATGAAAACAAAGGTAGATTAATAGATGATCTGATAACTGAAAGTTATTTTACTATCGCAATTCTTGAACTTAAGTCTATGGGATTCATCACAGTTATATAATACTGGCAAAACATCAGGATTGTACATAATCACACAACTATCAATATTTTTTCATAATACCCTCCATCTAGGGATTGTTTTCAGAGGATGATTGCTGAATGCCAACTCCCAAGAATCATCTTAGAAAGTAGGAGTTATTGTATTAAGAATATCCCCTAGAATAAAAAGATAAACATTCTATCAGGTATTGCTTTAAAGAGAAATCCATTAGACTTGAAATGAATTGTTTCTTTTTTCAAATCATAAGAAAAATGGCTTATTTAAATCTTGAACAGCTATTTGTCGATTTATAGCAAAGTGAAGCTAATTATGTCTAAAGACTGAAGTAAATTGATCTGTAATCAAGAATAAAACTGTTAATTTAGAGTGCTTTCAAGTTGATAGCATAATCTTCTGAGTTGGATAATAATTTGTTGCTCTTAGTATATTCCTACTTAAGAAATAACAGGTCAATGGAGAGTATGATGATGTATTGCATGATTTTAAATAATCAGAGAGAGAGCAAAGCATTAGTATAGTTAGGTATGTATTTTACTTTAAGTACTTTACACAAATCGTTAAGTAGTAATTAGAAGAAAAAGATTGAGAATCCTCAACTCATAGATTATCCTTCATGATTCAATTACTATACTTGCCTATTATCAGAAATAGAATATTGCATTTAGAGAACAACCCCAATAGGTGGAGAAGTATATTCATAAAATAGAAGATATAATAAGGTAAATTACTTAAGAAGATTATGCTTTTTATATAAGAAAAACTCTACAGTTTCGTATTTAAGTTGTTCCAAAAGAACCCCCCCCCCAACACTAAGACAGATGATGATAGTCTCTATCGGCGATTCGATGTTGAAATTAATTTGCTTTAATCCAAAATGAAGAAGGGATAATTACCAAAGAAGACCGGTAGAATTGAGAATCTTTTATCATTAATTAAGTGACTAAAATATTAAATGAACTATGACTAATACCTAATAAGAGTTAATTAATTAAGGTAGTATTTTCTCCTTCACTACACTATATTTAAAATTCATTTATTTTTTCGTTAATTTGCTGTCAAAATAAAATTTAATACAAATATATTCAGTAATTGCTTTTGTATTATAAGCTTCATTTAGATATTCACTTTTTAAATTGATTTACTTAGAATTATTGAGTAATCTATTAATATAAATACTATAAAATTGATTTATTTTCTTACAACTTATCTTATTGATTATGCTGAATTTGATGCAATTATTACATTAACAATGATTAAAATATGTAGAGCTACATCTAACAGTCATATTATTGCTATTAATATAAATTATTTTAGTTAAAATATTTTTCATCAAGAGATTGAAGTTAAAATCGTAATTATAAAAAAAAACAAAAACAGTTCGTTGTTCGGATATTGGCATAGATTAATCTGAACATGTAATTTCATGTACAAGTAATTTACAGCAGATTTATTCATTCCTGAACAATGCAAATTTTCCAATTTCACATACTTTTAGCAAAAATATGATAAATCTTTAGTAATTTTATAAAATATTATCATAACATCCTCATTAAAATCTTACTTTTAATCATCCATGTGTTCCTAAACTCGATATTTATTTTCTTAATTTAGATTTAGTGTTGATATATCAACCATGATGAAAGACTTCTTATAATGATACTCATTTAAATTAAAGTAGTTTCCAAGCATCAATTCAATAATTCAAATGTACAGAATTCTAAGCAGTGATTTTAACCGATTAAATATGATAATTTTTATTAATATAAATATAAAATAGTATAATTATAATAAATGTGCAATGAATATATTTATTTTGTTTCAAGGTTAAACTACCTAAAGACTCTAAATAATAATATAATATGAATATCTCTCACATAAATTTAGCCTTCTCTTCCATTTATGTGATTATCTCCAAATGAACTATTAACTTAATATTTATGAATGAATATGTTAATTAGTATTAATTTATACCACTGATTATCATACAAAGAATAATTAAACATCAACATATGTGTTTTAAATTAAATTAAATCAATAAAATATAAATACTTTTGCTCTTATTTAGCATTTTAATACCCCCGATTGCTGCAGAGCTTCTTTTGGGAAACTATTTAAAAACTTAAGAATAACTTGGGAACTTCGATTATTCCTTGTAATGACAACAGATCATTGGCTTTCAGGAGTTTATTCATGAGTTTTATTAAGTTTGTTTGCTTGCTCTTCTTGGAAAACACTTTATTAAAGTAATATTAATTATTTCTATTGCTTACTGAACAGACATATCTAATTTAATAATAATTATACCTGAAGTCTTTAAATATAAAATTATAGAGGTAACTATATCTAGTTGCTGTGGCAAGGTGAAATGGATGATTACTGTTTAGTAAAGCTTTTATTTATTGCTTAATCTAGAATAGAATTCTATTATTTAACTGTCACAATAGACTTTACTAGTTTAATTAATTGATATGAGGGTATCAGTTAAAAACAAAGCTGCTTGATCTGATTCCCTATGTTTAAAATTGGTATTACTTGGACTATGCCCTATAGTGGTATTCATCCACTAAGTAACAGCTGTCTGATTACTCATTCAATGTTGATTTCAGCTTTCATAGAATATATGTTAATGGCTTACGTGCATATTATGTAGAGTTTCAGTTTAATTTAATTGCTTAGTGAAGAAAAAGTTTTATATAAATATCAATTTATGATTGGAAATGATTATATATAATAAATACTATTAGAACTTAACTTGTATTATAAATAAAAGAGCAGACTAATTCATACTTGTAATTAAATTTAAAGCATTTAAGTCAGATCTATGACATGACCAAATCATCCAATTCAAATAGATAATGATAAATTGATCTCTTTAAGCGCAGTAAACCGTTACTTTGATCTAAATGCACTGCCTTGCTCTCCATACAATTAGCTGGAGGGATATTCTTGTTTATGTCTATTCACTAGACTCAAAGTAATAATGCCTATTTATCCATTTTAAATGCACTTTAAAGTGTCTACAAGCACTTATTAAATTGGAAACACTTTAATTAGCTATAAAATAATATATAAATATGAATATACCACTATCTAGCTTGAGTAAGGTTTCAATTGGTGGCATCCACATTCCTTAATAATCATAGAAACAAGTATTCATATCGTCATAAAGTATCTCTGCAGGAGTAGTTGTGAGCTATGACATGGCCAGTTAATCTCAGCCAAGTTTTTAAATCTGTTCTTATCCAGCCATTTAGTAAATAAATCAAAATTAAATTATAGTGATAATCACAAGTATAAATTCATAATAACATAGGTGAGAGTAGGAGAGCTTTAAAGTCGACTGGAGGAGTGCTTGCACTTGGAGAGCGCAGTGATGTGGCTGTGATAGGGGGATATAACTGATGGAGAAATGAATCAATTCACTCAAGGCCTATGCATTCTATTACTTATCATAGTTACTTAATTTAACACATCATTAATTAAATCGTTAATTAATTTTAATATGAATAAATAAATATAACAGTAAACAGAGGAAAGAGCTGTATTAATTCCAGTAATTTTTACAATTTTAAGATGTTTTCTGAGTTCTTTTAAATGGTATAGAAATCATAATTAAATTTATTGTTTCACTTAATAATTATGCTATCTCTGTATTTATTTAAACATCCTATAAATTCAATATAAAATCTATTAACTTAGTCAAGTTGACCATATAAAAGCATTTACACTTATTAAATTAAATATTTGTAAGATTATTTTGCTTATTCTTGCATAAAATGAAAGATAAATGTATATATTTAATACAGTTTAATGCAATTCACATTGTATGATTATAATAACTTGAACTCAATGACATTTTGACCAATTTTTTTGAAAAAGCATTGCTTCATTTAAGCAATATAGAAGTTTATGTATTTATCCAGGATGTATATTAAATGCTTATTACACGATTCATAGTTATCCTGATATATGAAAAAGCAATTTATTCCAGATGATTGGTGTTTATGTATTGAGTGATAAATTGGATTAGTTTAAATTACACTGATTGGAAATTAAATTAATAAATTTTTAACAATTGATTTATAAAGAAGTCGTTCACAAAATTAATTTATTAACAAAAATTAGATAAAACAATTCAATCACATCATATATAAAAGTATTAGGGCATAACTGTAATTCTACAAAGTTTGTGGATAATGATGAATGCCAAATAAATGTCTAAAATATATACCTGCACTTTTATAATATATTCAAGTGTGAATAATAAAATTTAACTGATTTAAATACTTTGTTAGTAAAAGTATCTATATGTCTATAAGTCCATTTAAGTGAAGATTTTTTTAGAGCTTTATCTTATATAAATATCATTAATTGATGAAAAATATATAGTGAAGAAAGCACTAATTTTCTAACGTCACTTTGTTGTATATATATTCTTATCGCATGATGAATTGACAATAAAAGTCTTGAGAGACAATACTGAAACATCTAATTTTACTTTTATTTTGAAAGGTTTTAGTTGCTAAATATTAAAACACCGACTCTCTAATATTAATGTTGAATCTTATACATATAATAATGTAAAGAATTGAGCGTTTATGTAGCTAATTGTAGCTTCTACATAGGAAAAAGACCATATAAAAATTGTGGAAAGATAATCATAAAATTATTAATAACTCAAAAACTATAGAAACCAAAAGAATTACTTATAAAACCCAATGAAAATCATTATTTGAAGAATGAATAAAAATATATCAAAGCAAAAGCCAAGAATATCCGTACCAAAAGATGTCTGACACTAGACACTAAGAAATCAACTATCATCTGATCCAAAAAATATGAGAAAGTGGTAATTAATAAGACCCAGGAAAACAAAACTGAATTAGATTGATAGAAATATTGAAATGTATTAAGTTATTTTCAAATGACCCAAATCCAGCTTAATGAGAGTACCATTGCACATTAAAAAATTAAAATGAGTAATATTAGAGAAGCTTTAAATTTAAATATTTTAAAAGCAGGCAAGAAAACAATATAAAAGATTATGAACAGATGCAAAAATAAATTAAGTATATGAATTAAATATATAAGCAGATTAATGCTAACCATTTTTAAATGTTAACTAGAAGATGTCATGAACTATCAAAAACGTATTTTGTCATAAATAAAAAAAGATAAAAACAAATAACATTTAATATATAAAAAGTACAATCCCATATAAAGAGACTAAGAATTATTTAAAATTAAAATTTAAAATTATAGAAAAAGAATAAAAAAAACAAAAAAAATGAAAATAAAACATAATTTTATGTCAACTTAAGTGAATACCTTAGAGAACGATTGAAGTAGAAAAAATGAAGGAAATCTGATGACATTTGGCTATAGCAAAAATCCATGCAAAAAACTTTGATTTTCTGAGTTATCAAGTCAGAAAGATGTGCTCAATAAACTAAGATCTTTAGCTTTCACACTTGGCTGAGTTACTCGAGGCTCTGATTGGAAAAGAGAAATAGACCTAGATACTTAATTTAAAAATTTCACTTTCTCATGAATTTTAAAACTCTTCAAATCAGTTCAAATATACTGATTTTGCTTATCTTCACAATATCCTACAATATTTTGAAATTATCTATTTTTATCAATTTTAAACTATAATGCTATTTTTGACAGTTACGAAAAGTTTTTTTTTCCAAATGTTGTAAAATGAATTATTAGTATTTAGAAGACGCTGAACAATAAAAATGAAAATAAAATTAAAAATTTATTTTTAATATAGAATCTTATTAAAAACATAATTAACTACATATAATTAATTTTAATTAAAAGGCTTAATAATTTAAAATTAAAAGTTGAAAAATAAATAACATGATAAATAAAAAAATATTTTTAAATATAAAAATAATTATTATAAAATATGAGATAAAGTTAATGTTTTCTAATGATTAGCATACTAATCTTATGCATTATTATATAATATACATAAATTTTTCATAAAAAATGATGTTTTCATCCTAACCTAAATAACCTTGTTATTGACTTCTAACCACAATATCTCATGGACTAGTTGTCTATTTTGTCAAAAATTTACTTATCTAAGCTTTAGAAGCTTCTTTAAAATGCATAGTTTTTAGGTTCTAAAGATGACTCTAGGTATTGTTCCTATTCAGGCCTTGACTAAGGATGTGGTTTTTGTAGGAATTTTTGAATTTTATATTTATTATAAAGGAAAATTTGATTATTATTTATTAATTCGAGCTTAGCTCTCAAATGCAAATTTTTTATCTTATCAGAGACAAAGTTATATATAATTTTTTTTTGTTTATTTAGCTAAATACATTTCAGATATTTTTCTTAGTTATTTATACTTTTAATTTAGTATCTTATTTAAAACCTATTTATATTTATATTATAATTGATAGACATTTAGCAAGCATCAACTGTTGTTAGAGTATAAAGGATGAATGTCAATCATTTTGAATATTTTAAATAGGCTTCTATTGAGGAACTAATTAACCATAATTTTAATTATTTCATTATAATATTTTGCCTTATTATGCTTAAACATATTTTTAACATGTTTTTTAATTTTAGTTCTTAGCTTTCATAAAATAAAGAAGTTTAAACAATTTTATATTTTAAATCTTCTAGAGTTAAGATTAATTTCGAGCAATTTTAATCGTTGATTCAGCTAAGAGATGAAGTTCTAAACTTCCTTCGTGGTATCTATGCCTACATTTTTAATTATTTCTCATATTATGAAATATATATATATGTTTATCATATATTTAAAATATTCATAGATAGTAGAACAGTTTTGCTTCGATTTACAACTCTTGTAATTTTATATATAATTTTATTTTGATTTATTAATAACCCAATTCTTATGTATCCCATTCCTAATCATTCAACTCAATTTCTAAATATTATTTTAATATTATTTAGTTATTATGAAAGAAATACATTTTTATTTTAAACTTTTATTTCAATTTAATGTCTTTAATTGAGAATGATTTTAGTAAATCTTGGAAATTAATTATGCAATATATATTCTAAATAGTTGCTTAAAATTAATAATTAATATTTAAATAGTGATGTCGTGAAGGGGCTACATTTACTTCTAAATTAATACCTGCTTAAAAGTGGTTTATTCAATATGATATATTTCGTAATCCTTTAACTTTCAATAATATCCTGTTTTATTTTGCAACATTATCTTTCTTAGTTGTATTTAAGTTTATTACCGATATTCGGGTGTTGATTTGAATTTCAGTAAATATAAACTACTTATATTATGAATCCCTAATTTTAGATTTCATTTGAAGATGCTCCAAACATCTTCTTACAGACATACTTACTCATTGCATTCTAAACTGTACTTTATTCCTCTTTATAAATTACAATAACATTATTTAAGCAAAAGATGTCTGCATTCAAAACCCCTTAGTGAGGTTTATAAGTGCTTTGATTTGTAGGGTATAGTTGGGGTCTTATTGGGGTTAGTAGAGAAAACGCAGGTTTTATGTGTATTTAAGGAATATTTAATGATATTTAGTGGTCTTAAATCAAACAAATTTATCTTCTTGTTTTTATTGTATCTCTTGAAAGTTGCTTTCTATAGTGGGTCAAGGATGTCATCTAATGTTTACTGAGGATAGTTTGGAGCTATCATGATTATCATCCCAATTATGCTTTTAATTTCTTCGCATACATTTTCTTACCTAATATGTTTCTAGGCCAAACTTACTGATTGTTTTTCATGCTTTGTACCAAAGTAAGACATACATTCCATGTCACTTTCTAATATTATTGCTGCTACTGCCCAAACATCCCATTAAACAGAACCATTAGTCCACTTCTCTCTTATTGGGAAGTACCCTGGAGTACCAAGTACCTGTGCTAAAGTAACAATCTCCTATCTTAAAGCTCTATTGAAATCGATGACCTCTACTTCTAAAGGGCAGAGATTCAGCATAACGTTTTCAGGCTTCAAATCTCTATGAACATATCCAAGTTCGAGCAACTCCTTAACACCATGTACATATCTGAGAGTATATCGTTCAAATCACCAGGGTGTCTTTTGTGATATAGGTAGTCTCTCATAGTCATCTCAATTTTTTAAGTCTTAATGCTATGAAATCATAGCTTAAAATAACACCATCGAGCTTAAGCAAATTCTTGCAATCTTTTCTTTATGCCTCTCGAAGTACCATTTATTAATTAGCAAACTCATTTAAATACTGTTGGTTCTTAATAAGATAGCTGACTGGATTCACCTTGTATGTATACTCATTAACTACTTTGAGCTTTGCTTTTGCAGGCACGTTTTTATTCAAGTAGTTTTCAATACAAGTGCTGAAATCAACTGCATTTAATGCAGGTATATTCATAGCCTTCGCTTAGAAGCATGCTAAATTGGATTACCTGCTGGTTAGTTCATCGATTCATATCGCTACTGTCTCTTGAGCCTTTCTTGCTGCTCTCTTTGTGACTCAAGAGTATTAGATTTTCTTTTTGCTGGAACTAATTTTTAAGTTTCTTTGTCCTGCATTAAAAATTCACTCAAATGATGCTTCTGCATATACTTCTTTACTTTTGCAGAGTGTGTATAAGACTTCATTCACGTTGTACATTAGTACCTTACATCAACTTTGTCATGCTTGAAATAGATCTTGGCTTTGCCAGAGTCTACCTCTTTAAGGTGTCTCTTCAAGCTTTGCTCAGTTGAGAAAAGATTCTAGCAATTTTCACATTAATTTGTATTTATCTTTTCAATTGGTTGGTGTTTTTTTAGGTCCTCAACATATTCAATTTATGTTTAAAGTCCTATCTCTGTTCTCTCCTTTAAGTTCTATACTTCTATTTTGAAGACCTCTGCATCAAACTCAAGAGCTCTTAGCTCTACCCCCCTCTCAACATAAATAACTTCTGGCCTTTTAGTTGAGCCAAAGTTTAGCTATGATTATCCACTGCTAAGAGAAACTGCTTTTCGATTTAAGTTAGCCGCCATGTTTAAATTCAATTTAAATTTCTATTATAAAGCTCT
Organism: Oxytricha trifallax; assembly: GCA_000711775.1. Classification (NCBI taxonomy): domain Eukaryota; phylum Ciliophora; class Spirotrichea; order Sporadotrichida; family Oxytrichidae; genus Oxytricha; species Oxytricha trifallax. The sequence goes on along the minus strand of ARYC01001133.1, from coordinate 22,830 downwards.
AATAACCTCTCTGGTTATTGTAACTTTGTATAGGAGTTGGCACTACAGCAACAATGGTTGATTCTTAGGAGTTAGACATCATATTTAAACTAAGTATAAAACTATAAATTTTATAATTATATTCTTAATATTTTTAATTTTGGTACCACTTAGATAAAATTCAGGTTGGTACTGGTACCAATTAGGTTTTGAACCATATTGGAACTTTTCCATTAAAACCTCATTAGTTTAAAACTAGGTACTAATTATGTTTTGGTACTATTAAATTGGAACCAATTAAAATTAAACAGAATTAGTACAAGTACTAATTAAACTTAAACAAATTTAGTACTAATTTAATGGAACTAAATTGATAAAAATGGAGCTCAATCTCTGCAATTTGTTACAGCTTCTGCAAACTTTCTCCACGTATCTTTGCAGGGTTGACCTCCTATAAGATGCCCATATTTAATAGTAAGATTTTAAACAATAGGATCCAGAAGTCTATAAGTTATAATTTGAAATTCATTAATAGGAAGAGGAACAAAGATGGAATCACTCAATGATCAAATGAAAAGAGTCGAGGCTCAAGAAATGATATCAAGATTCAGAAGTAAGGAAGATCTCTATCGATACCTAACTTTACATGGTAAGATAACTTGATGACTATTAACATATTATACAGTTGGATTATTCCTTCCAACAATGGAAGGTACCAAAATTTCATTCTTGAAATCAATACTTTGCGAGGAGAAGAAAGCTTTTAAAAATACAGAGATTAAACTAATAGAAATTCACAACTACACTGAGATTTCAGTCACTAATCATTATGAGGATGCCATGTAAGATGAGGAAGTGGTAGTTTACCTTCCTACCAAGAAGCAACTCACTATTAAACTACCAGAGAGGAACTTCTTTTTTGGTGTACTTGGCACAATAAAATAGGAGTATTTCAGAGAAATAATTGAAAAAGTACATAAAAAACAATATTCTATCTCTCCTAAAGATTAAAAGAAGCAAGGCATACTAATAAGCGAGACCTGGCTCGCGGAGCTTAAGAAGCACCCATTACTCACATGTAAGCTTTGATTCATAACTTTGTAGGGAAACCTGGGACTGGTATATACCTAATGAAAGAACATGCAAAGGTTAGAAAGAGACTCTATAAGGATTTTTAAAAGCCAGATGAAATGAACATAGATGCAGGAGCTGACACTAAGAGAAGAAATGTGGGCCCAAGCAAGCCATATGAAGAGGAGAAGAAGAAGAAGCCTAATCCCTTTCTGGGTTAATTATATGTGAAATTATTAATTCATATAAATCTAAAACTTATTTATAAACATTCATTCTTCCTTCTCTCGCACAAACTGTTGTCTTAACTATGCTTATTCTCTTGCAGCTACTCTGAATCAAGTCTATTTGTATCGATGGGCAAGTCATGCATTAGATGATACAGTAGCAGTTTCTTGTAGAGAGTCTTAATTTAACTCCAATAGAATTCGATTCCATTAAACTGTGGGCTATAAGGAACGCTATATGCGGGAGTTATGTTTAACTCTTCATAAGCTCTCTTAGACTTCTTAGTCTTATGAACTGAGAGGTTATCAACAACAAAAAATGAGATCTTAATCGTTAAGTTTATCTCTCAGCTTTTGTAGGAACTTTATATACTGCTCTAGCTTAATAGAGTGAGGATGAATCACATAGATTTCTAAACCAAAATCTTCTATAATGCCAGCTAAAATTGCATGAGTTACAACCTTTAATTTTTAGTCATAACCTTCTATATTATCATACTTCTTGGTCTATGACTTATTAATAAAGGTGTTGAAGATGAACACTGCTTCATCAGCGTGTATGAACTTGATGTTATTAGTAATAGCTCACTGCATTTAATCATATATAAAGTTTATATTATTACTATAAAATGGCACTGTAAAATCGATCACTCTCTTCACTCTGTTGACAGTCTTGAAAGTAATACCATTTCATCTGTAAATATTGGCAATAGTTTAAGGAGAGATACGTATGTCAGGAAACTTGCGATGAAACATCTCAGCTCGCTAGTCTATTGGAAAGGGTGCCCAATACTTCAAAGTCTTCGCGTAGCAGAGGGAGTCAATATGAGTCTGAGAGAACTTTTATTTTCTTGCAGGATGTTATCAAGAGTCTGAGTTAAAGCGAATTAAGTGAATTGAGAGAAGAAATATATGATTAATCAACAATTTAATATGATAAATGCAGTTCATATGCATGAGATTAGTCTTAAAACCTTGATAATTCTCACGATTTCCATCTTCAAGATCTATAAAAATTATTGTTCGCATCCCGAGATCGGTGCTCTATCAGTCCGTGATAATCACAGCAACAATTTTACTTACAGTTCAGGATCTGTGCTTCAAGTCTCGACCACATCTCGGTTTAAGACTCCTCTTTCGTTGATCATCTTAGAGGGCTATCCTCCATTTTATTAGTTGAAAATTTTAAAAATCAGTGATTATTAATAAATTAAATAATGCATAGTCTTAATTAAGTAGTTTATGTTTAAAATTAATTAAGACATCACTGTTAATAATTCGTTATAGATAAAACCTATTAATTAAATATTTATTTGTTTTCCATTAAAACTTAAAAAGTTTCAATTTCCATTATTTAATTTATTAATAATCACTCATTTTTAAAATTTTCAACTAATAAAATGGAGGATAGCCCTCTTAGATGATCAACGAAAGAGTAGTCTTAAACCGAGATGTGGTCGAGACTTGAAGCACAGATCCTGAATCGTAAGTAAAATTGTTGCTGTGATTATCACGGACTGATAGAGCACCGATCTCGGGATGCGAACAATAATTTTTATAGATCTTGAAGTTGGAAATCGTGAGAATTATCAAGGTTTTAAGACTAATCTCATGCATATGAACTGCATTTATCATATTAAATTATTTTTTTTTTTTTTTTTTTTATCTTATTAATTGTTGATATCATACATTTCTTCTCTCATTCACTTAATTCGTTATAATGCTAACAGAGCCAGCAAGCATGTACCTAACAGTTGAGGCACTCTTGCACAGGAGCTTTGCTATAGCTGCATAATTCATTACAGGTTTGACTAAGTCTATTTTAAAACTCATACCATACCTAAGCTTAATCAATAAATCTAAATACTTATCATTATAAATAGACCCTGAATTTCGCTATTTCTATTTCTCATTTTGCAAATTAACCTAGTTTCTCAACTAACCCCAATAAGACCCAAACTATACCATATAAATCAAAGCAATTATAAACCTCACAAAGGGGTTTTGGGTTTTTGATTATTTTCAACATAAAAACTTCTATTCTTACTTTTAAAAAGTGTCGTGATGAAATAATCTGAATTAAATTTATCCTTCTCTGATAAAGTTTGTAAAATTCTTTAAACATTCAGACTTCCTTTAAATCTTAAAGATATATCTTAGTAATTAGTAAAAATAGGAAAATTTGGTAGGTTGTATAATGCATAATACACAAATAGCTTTGTTACAATATATATTTATTTTAATTTACAATTTAAAATGATTAAAGTATAATTGTTTATTAAGCGTAGGCTACCGAGTAAAAAATCGCGATTCATCGGTAGCCTACGCTTTAAATCCATGAATCAAAATTATTTAAAATTAATCTAATTATTTGATATCAAATATTTATCTTGCCAATAAAACAATTTATTTTTTTATTAATATATTATTCTCAATTATCAAACTCTGAAACAATTCGATTATATGTTTTGAGTACAAAAAATGATTTTTCTTTAAAAAAAAGTTATCATTTTATTCTATTTTTCAATATATTTTCATTTCATATATTTTTTTCTCAATTTAGATGTAAAATCAACTTTTTATAAAACTCTTAGATGTTAAGAATAAAGTACATTTTCTTACTTTACGATTACAAATATTTCTATTTATATTTTTCTTCATATTCAGATTTTTAAATTTTGAAGTTCATTTTGATTATTTCTGATGTTAAAATTTTGAATCCTAATTTTTAAGATATTGAATTAATTTCCTCTATAAATACGTCAATTAAAATTATGGACTTAAAAAAAATTTTAGATCAGAAAAATTGAAATTCAACGTTTGATCATTAATCAAACATAATAAATATTATTTGAATAAATATGTGAATATAAAAAAGTTAAGAATTAAATTTGAGCAATTTGAAAAATAAATTTTATTATAATTACAAATGCGATCTAAAATTGTTTACAATCAACTAGAATGAATAGATGAATTTTGCAAATAATCTTATTTTAAAAGTTTCAATTTCTCAATAATTAAAATTTATTCTTCAGTTTGCTTTTATGCAAACTATAGTATAAGCATCATTGTATTTAAAATTTGTAATTGAATTATCTAAAATTAAAATTAAAAAACTTACTTTAAACATCAAATAATTAGATTAAATTTAAATAATTTTGATTCATGGATTTAAAGCGTAGGCTACCGATGAATCGCGATTTTTTACTCGGTAGCCTACGCTTAATAAACAATTATACTTTAATCATTTTAAATTGTAAATTTAATTAAATATTTTAATGTTATAGCTCTTGCTGTATTATTCATTTTACAATGTACTCAATTTTTTATTTTTACTAATCTTTATAATTTCCTTTTTAAAGATTTTTTTTAGATTTTTTAATAGTTTCTCATTTAAAATTTATGGGGGGGGGAAGTTTCCTGCCCCCAACATTAAATTTTATGTTTTTGCAATAAATTTAATAGAAACAAATAAATTTCAATTTCAATAACCATAACCATGTACTATACATCATTAATTATTATATAATTTTCAAGGTACATAATTATTCGTTATCAAATTATATATTATTGACAAGGCTAAAATAAGTGTTTTTTTTAATAATTAATGTAATTTTCATTAAATTTTAAATTGATTATCAAGGTAGAAATGATATTTGAAGCTAAATTTATAAAATAAACTACATAATAATAGATGATAAAGATTATTTGAAAATTATAAAAATTGCATATTTTTATGTACGGGGCAGGAAACTTCCCCTCTTGGGTGCATATAAAATTTTGGGGCAGGAAACTTCCCCCCCCCCAAATATTGTAATGTTTAATAATATTCTTTAAACTTTTAAAACAAAGATTGCATTCAAACCCCCAAAACCCCTTAGTGAGGTTTATAAGTGCTTTGATTTGTAGAGTATTGTTGGAGTCTTATTGGGTTAATAGAGAAATTAGGCAAATTTGCAAAATAAGAAATACAATAGCGAAATTTAAGTTCTATTTATGATGAGTAATATTTAGATTAGCTTCTTGAGCTTATGTGCAGTAATTGTTATAATTTAGACTAACTGAAACCAGTGCTATTTTATGCTATAGCTAAGCTCTCTTACACAGAGTGCTCAACTGTAAATTATAACTGCATGCAAGCAATTAAGGAAACTAATTTTGGTATAAAAAACATCCAGCAAGAATATAAAAATTCACTCAGACCTATAATGAATATCTCTGAGGCTATAATATTTTAGAGCAATGGGCACACTTTTCTTTTGATTAGCGAGCTGTAATCTTCCGTTACAAGATTAATAGCAAGCGTATCTCACAAAAGACTATAGCAAAACATTATAAAAAACAGTATAACGTTAAAAACTGTCAACAGAAAAAAAGAGAGCCATTGAATATACGGTGACATATTATAAGAAAAATATCACAAAATATATATAAATATATATATATTATAAAATGACTTGCAAAGCATCCAAAGTCACAGGAAATGTAGCTTATTCAAAGTAGTGAGAGAAGTTTTCTTCCTAAAATTTTAGTGGCATCAATGGGGGGAAGTTTCCTGCCACATACATAAAAATATTTACTTTTTATAATTTTCTAAGAACCTTTATCATCAATTATTATAGAGTTATTTATAATATATAATATAATATCATTACTTCTTTGATAATTAATTCAATTTTAATGAAAATGATATTTATTATTAATCTAAAAACAATTATTTTAGAATTGTTTTTAATTTATAATTTGATAAAAAATTTTTCTGTACTTTGAAAAATTTATATCATTTTAAGTTGTTAAGTAAATGGTAAATGTAATCGAACTTAAAATTTATATATTTTAACATTTTTTTTGCCAAACAATTAAAAATTTAATGTTGAGGGCAGAAAACTTCCAATGGGGGGCAGTAAGCTTTCGAAGATTACGGAAAACTGTTTGGTGGCAGGAAACTTCCCCCCCCAGACTTCCTATTAAAATAAAGTTGATGAATTATATTTTATTCCTAACTTCTTCCACGACATAATGTATGGATACAGAATAATCTTGGATGATTTTGACACTACAGCATTTGGCGATGTTGATGTTCCTTTAGCATATGAATTCTGGTTCCTTTCTACCATCCTTGATATGATTGTTATGCTTAATTTACTAATTTCTATTATTTCAGACACTTATGCAAGAGTAGCTAGTAACTCAGAACAATCAGCTTATCAAGAAATGACAAAACTTATTGACGAGTACCAATATTTAATCCCTTATCACGTCAAAAGAAGAAATGCACCATAGAATCTATATCTGATTGTTCTCGAAAACCTTGAAAAGATTTATGATAGCAAGGGAGATCCAATTTTGAAAAAAAAATCGAGCATTTAAATAAAAAGCTCATGCTTGAATATAACAACACTCCACCTAAAGGTCCAATGATTTATAAAATGAAATAAATAAACTAAAAGGAGGTCAATGTTAAGCTTTAGGCAATTACAAATGAAGTCAACAGCGTTAATACTAATCAGAAGAATATTCAAGATTTCACTCAAAAGGTGCTGTCTATACTAAACACCGATATGTTCATTTCTAAATTGCATCATTACTCTCTTGTCAAGAAAGAACTTAAGTTATTGGAGAAGGTTACAAGCTTCGTTATAAATTTATTATTTTTTTAATAAAATAAATTCTCTTGCAATGGTAGTAGTTATACAGAATGCAAATGTGATATGAAAGCTGTCATCAGAGTATAAGAAGGAAGATGCAGATATAATTCATCATTGCTTTACTTGTGGATTTTATAAAGTAAATTAATTAATAATTTGACTTCTGCTCGACTTTCTTCAAGGAATACAGCTTAAAAAGTCATTAACATCCTCTAACTGAGGTGAAGTACGAATTATTGCAGAAGTTGCCTAAATACACAGCGTATGGAGATTGGTTGTGTGATGCTAGATTTTACAAGGAATGTTAATATGGGGCAGAAGACATCACTCACTGCTTTCGCGAGTGTAACTACGATCTTTGAGATAAGTGTGTTATTGACTACAAAGCATGACTACCCAACTTAAATTTTATTTATAAACTGCAATAAGACAATACCATATTGAAACTTAAAATAACTATTTAAACTATCAAAAACTAATTCAAGTATTTATATTAAATAATAAGACAACTCATTACTAAGTAGGAATGAAAATGAAATAAAATAGTAATTTATTATCAAGTTATTTGTAAGCATATTAATATTAGATAATTATAATGACAAGCAGGAGAACTAGTAGGAGTGCAGCATCAGCAGCAGTTGTGGATGATGATAACTTTGACCCCACAGAATTTAAAAAGCAGAATAACCTTATAGGACAAGATTAGAAGCATGTAATCATTATCGATAAGTAATTATAGAAAAAGATATGAAGATTTAATTCTAGAGAAGAGAAGTATGAGACTCTGATCCTGAATCAGTTGATTATGACAGTGTAGATGAATATGGTGGTGAAGAACAAGATGATGATGATTATTATTAAGAGCTGCATTAGTACTATGGCAATAATAACCCAATAGCCAGTCAAATTTACTAGCCAGTTTAAATCCCTAATAAAATGTTCAAACACCTTAAGTTTAACAATTGAAAAATGCAATTACTGTAGATGAAAAGCAAAAGTCTTCAAATAATCAAGAATCTACAAATTAACTAATAAGCAGCAACTAATAGGATGAAGAACAAGAACAGAAAAAAACGATAAAATGATGAAAGCTTTTTACCAATAGAAAATGAACAACAACGCATCTGACAAGCAGTAGTTATTAATTAAAATAATAAAAAGATTAATCTCAATTATGTTTATCACAAATTAGAGATGCAACTTGGAGTTAAAGTCAATAACTCACTAAAAATCCAGCAATCGAAGATATTAACTATTTAATTAATATAGGAATAATTTATAAAAGATTGGTGATGATCGCATTGGAGTGAAGGACAAAAACGACAGAGCTACAGTACATTAAGTAATAGATCCAAGGACTATCATAGTGTTACATAAAATGATTAAAAATCAAAAGTTAGATATAGTATATGTATTTTTGGGCACTGGAAAAGAAGCTAATGTATATCTAGAAGAAGGTCATATGGACTAATACACAATGGAATTAAAAAACCCTGATGATTCAAATATAAGTAGTTAGTATATTTAATAGAGTTCAAGAGGGAATTCGCCATTAAGATATTCAAAACATCAATATTGATCTTCATAGATAGAGAACGCTACGTGGAAGGTGAATTCCGATTACGTAAGGGGCACTGCAAATTAAATCCCCGTAAAATGATTCAATTATGGGCTGAAAAGGAAGTAAGAAATCTTAAGAGATTGAATTAAACAGATGGAGCTATCAAAGCCCCTAAACCATATCTTCTAGAGAATAATGTTGTAGTTATGGAGTTCATTGGCGAAAATGGTCTTGGAGCATCCAGATTGAAAGATGCTCAAATTATTGATTTAAAGTAGACTTAAGTTGATGCTTTGTTCATAATGAAGAGAATGTATCAGATGTGCAGACTGGTTCATGCAAATTTCAGTAAATACAACATGCTCTACTATAAATTTTATTTTATAAAGAAGAAGTATGGGTAATTGATGTTAGTTAATCAGTTGAGTATGATCATCCCATGGCTCTGGATTTCTTAAGAAGAGACTGTGCTAATGTTAATGATTTTTTCAAGAAGAGAGGACTCCATACTCTCAACACTTAATGCAACTTCATTTCAATAATATTTCTTTATATATTATAACAGACATTTTACTTTGTAATAGACATCATAATGAATGATGAATCTCAAGGGCTAACAGATATTTACTCTAATTTCAAAGATGTAATCTCAAAAGAAGATGAAATCAATGATAAGGTATTTGAGCAATCATATATACTACGTACCCTTCAAGAGTTGACTCTTGAAGAAATAGAAAAGGCAAAGAATGGAAATAGACTGTATGCTAAGCTTACTGGAATATAAGATCAATAAGAGAAGTAAGAAGAAGGAACTATAAAGGAACAACTAAACCAGGAAGATGTCAAGGATGAAGAAGATAAGAATGAAGATAGTGATAAAAGTGAAAGTGAAGATGATGAAGAGGATAAAGTAGATCCTACCGTAAGTTTGAAAGGGATGACAAAGGAATAAATGAAAGAGCATAAGAAAAAGGTCAAAGAAGAGAAGATGAAGAAAAGAAAGACAAAAGTACCAAAGTATATAAAGAAGAAGGGTCAGAGGAAAAATAAAAATAAAAAACTAATTTACGCTTATATCATAAAATTATTTATATAATTAAGACCAGTTATTTGTTTATACCTTAAATCTCTAAATTAAATTAATTACTAATAAAAAATTGAATGAGTTTTGTTTAAATTACTTTCATATTATAAATGTAAAATTGTTTACCTCCCATTTAAATCTATATATCTATTAACAAGTCCTGGAAATAGGTTTGCGTTTTAATCTAGGATTCTCTTATAAAACAGGATATAAGCTTCACAAGCCAGCACTTTATCAACATCAACTTTGTCCACAAAGGTATCACTCATATAAAACCAATAATTGTCTTCTTTATATTCATAGTTTACATATGCAGCGTAGTGCCGACCACCCATACCACCCGCATGACTCACTACTCCATACAGTCGATATTTATACTAAGATGTCCAAGTTTCATTAATTTAAGCATAAAAGTATTAATCAAATGACTACTTGTCATTCTACATTACTTTGTGAAATAAATAGTTGTCTAAATTTAATTCTAGAAGGAAAATCACTCTTTTGAAATTTTTATAGAATATAAAAGCTGATTGAGTGAACCGTTTCAGATTTATAACCAGATTATTTGGAAGATCTATGAGCAAATAACGCTTTAATATGAGTTTAAAAGCGCTTCTTCACTTTTTTAATTAAAGTTTAGTATTATAATATTATACAATTAGGGTAATTATCTCGAGTACAGAGTTCTCAATTATATAAATTGGACTAATTAAACAATTTTTCTATTCTACAGTGATAAAAAAGACAACCCTCCAATGAATTATCGTCCAAAAATTCATCTTAAGACCTTGGTTCAAAATAGTAAAATTTATCTTGGTTCGCATCTCTATAATAAGGTACTTTATGCATTTCATTCATAAGTGAGAATCTTTTTCCCTCCTCAAATTGAAAATGAGGCAAACTTTTTGCCCTTTCTTCTAATTCATATTTAGAAGGCGATCTGTTAACTTCAAATTAATTAGAAGCAATATGCTAAGTTTCTGGATCTCTACTCGATTAATTTTGTACAAAACTTAACCTCATATTTGTTTATTCTATCCTATGAGGTAGTATTGAGGGTTTATCTACTTTTGCTATATCGGATTCTGCATCAACCCTCCCTTTATTTTTTTCTAATTTGCCTGTAACTAATTTGTTGTCAAATATCGATTTCTTGGTGATTGCTGACCTCTGTCTGTAATATCTTCTTTTTTTACACTACTCTAACTTCGATTATTCATTATTACTACCTAATATGAGAATCTTACTTTTAGTGTTTCTTTCAAAGCTGCTTAAGACAGATAAGGTAAATAAAGTTACTAATTTGTGGTTTACTCACTGGCAACTTATTTTATTGAATTAATTCTTTTATATCTTTTTCTTAATTTACAACTGCAAAATTTCTTCTATATAAAATTCATTCTTGGATTAGCTTTGTTTTTATTGTTGATTCTGAGAGCACTAAAACCTGGAGTAAGATTCATAAATTGATTGTTTTAATTTTTAATGGAAATTGTAAGTGAAATATCTAAAGCTGGCTCTCTAGTTCTAGATACTCTTTGACATTCTTGACAGAGTACTGTGTTCAAAAAGTGCCATCCAAAAACTTTTTCGACCAAACATTTTTATATTCCTCGCATTTTGTCTTCCTTACTACGTTTTAATTCATTGTCATGTTCATTCTACAGCATATAAAAAATATTTAGTAGTAGATCATGTGCATCCTATTATTGCAACAAAGAGAGGATCTATAAAACAATTATAATACCATATTATAAATGATAACTTGTTTTATATTAAAAAAAACAACTAAAAAACTATAATTTTCTTAAAAACAATTACCAGTTCTAAGTAAAGAATATTTTATTTTATTTTTATAATTTTTATATAATAATTTCTTTTTAATATACCAAATTAATTGCATTTAAGTTTAATTAGAAATCTCTGAAACGGCTGTTCTTTTGCATATTAGTGCAAAAAACTCTTTGGGATTATAAACTCCTCTTTACTTTCTGATTTAAAAGAATAAATTTCTAAACTGTAAATTGATAGATTCAGGGCCTTAGTATATAAAATCAGAATCTCTTGGAATAACATAAGTCAAAATTAAACTTCTTGAAGCATTTAGGCATTAAATTGTTGAATTAAATAAACATGTTTTCCCAAGATTTTACATGCCCCTGTAACAAATTATTCTAGATTGAATTTAATTCTCAGACATTAATTCCAAAGCTCTGTCTTCCTCACTTAATCTCGAATGATTTCTCCAAAACTACCATTACCTAAATGAAATATTTGAGATTCATTTTCTCTTATCATGACGTTCTTAAAAGTGTTATAACTTTGCTTGCTTAAACTATCAAATTATGAAACCTTTTTATTTAAAAAAATAGTATAGTTGATTGTATACCTGCCTTATTTACTTGCTTAATCAGTTCTCTTAATCATTATTCCCTTTTTTGACATGGTTAAGAGGAGAATGTATGTTTAATTCCTTTGGTAAATCTGGTGCTTCCATTATTTATTGGCCAGATGCATGTTCTTTAAATACTAATGAAATACTCTCAATGCGTTTCTTCACCAATTTATACTCGTCTTAGTCTTAATCAAGGGTTAGGCCTGGCGCATCATTTATAAAAGTGTCACATGTGTAATACCACACATCCAATGACTTAGATTATATAGCTAGATGATGCTTTGGATTTTATTGAATATGATACTGGGCATGCTATTTATCGTTTATTCCACAAGAATTTGATAGACAAGTCAAACAAACATAACTATATGATAATATGAAAATATAAACTCCCATTATTATACTTCAACTTAATATTGCTTTTAAAAAACTCTGTTAGCATAGTTGGCTAAAGTGGCCTTTACTAGCTAGATGTGTTTGTTACATCAAGATTATTTCCCAAGCTAGCACTCACATTATTATTTTCATATTAATTCTACTGTATTCAGTTTCTTTAGCTAATTTCCAGATTATTTTTAGATTTTTATTAGCGTTATCATCATGCAGTTATTTTTTATTCCATTAACTGTTTTAAGTGTGATTAACTTAATAAGGAATATACAAATAAATTTTAGAAGTTAACTCAAACTTTCGAGCACTTGGGACAGTTTGTGTTCACATATACAACATAGCAGGAACTTAGTTGGTAAAATCTAAACTAACTGTGACTTAATGTAATCTAGGTTAACTGTTTTGAAATGTAAACATGGCTTCATTTTTATTTTAGAATTCTACTTCGTATTAATTTATTAATAAACTTGATATATAAAATATCTTCTAACATAATTCCCGATTATAAATAGACTTATTATTGTGGGAACATATTAAGTTTTGAAAGTAAATTTATATTAGAAATAATTAATTATTTTAATTACCAGCTAATTTTTTTAAATCTCTGCAAACTCTTAAAATATTCACTAATTTAATGGAGCATTACTAATGATTTGGTAGTTTTAATTGATAAAGGATATATTTTCTCTCTTAAGTAAGAATAAACTCTTTTAAATATATCGTTCCTTCGATGATTTATTAATTTCAAATAATAAATAAAAAATATGCTGTTCCTACCGCACCCTTTCAATAAATTAAAAATTTGAGGCATTTTTAATAGATAACTAGTATGATTAAAAATTATTAAAATTCATTTTATAAATAAAATGTATCAATACAATACTAACCAGTGATTTGCTCACTTTTAGTTTATAATCAGCAAAATATTGATTGTACATTTAATCAAATCAAATTCATCAAGTATCTTATAAATTTTCCTGCCTAAATTTAACACTTAGATCGTCTTCATCTTGATCATCAAAATCTGAATCATAGCTTTATGAGTGTTAATTTTCTTCTAAAATTTTTACAATCTTTGATTGCTGTTCGTATCCATGTCAAGATTTTGATTTGGAATTTCAATTTTACTCCTTTTAATTTTTAAGTGAGATTTTTTGTTAAAAGGTTCATCATAAACAAGGATTGAATTTCCAAATTTTATATATTCAGTCTTGAAACTCTTCTAGATTCATTAAAAGAATTCTAATTTTATAGTAAAAATGTTATCTGGTCTTTATGACTTATTAATTATTTATAAGGCAACTATTTCTCTATGATAAGTTTAATGATTTGTTTTAATTTTAAGTTTTATAGAATTTGCTGAGTCTTCAATGATTTACCTTTTATATTTTAGATTCTTAAGTAGGGTAGAGTCTTTGGATTGAGGGGATATAATTTTGTGATTCATTTTAATTGTCATCTAACTCTAAGAGTTAAGGATCTCTATGCTAGCTGCGTATAATATTAATACTTCTTGTATCTAGGTTTCAGATCGAAAGTTTTATGAGTTGCTTCTAATTATCTCTGTATCACGATCTTTTATCTAATCTAGCTTCAGAAATTTTTCTACGGATAATATTTGTATTTAAATTTCATTATTACTTTTTTCTAAATATTTATCTCCTACTGATGATGTTTTAGAATATAATTTAGATCTCTCATAAGTGAATTATTAATCATCATTATTAATCAAAGCAATTGTTGGTGTCCCTTTAAATTGTTAATTTATATAAATATTTTGTTTATAGTACAAATTTGATATTTTCATGCTCGAGTGATCATTTATACTTGACCCATCCTAATTTATCTTAGATCTATTTTATGATTTTATAGTTTGCAAAGTGCTCAAAGGGTTTGAAGAATTTTTTCCAATTTAATTTTAAGCCTAAGATTTATTTCTTTAAGAAGATTAAATCAGAGCGTTTTCTCTTAGGACTTTGTTATTTCCTATAAGAGACGATTTATTTTGATTTTATAATTTTTTTAATTTTTTGGCTTGCACTTAAAATTTAAATGCCTTCCCTAGTTTTAAGAAGCATTCTTATTCACTGAATTCTATCCAGATTATATTAAATATAATGTTACATATAAAATAGATGACTTTTATAGAATAGTTTTGAGATTCTTATTTGTTCCTAATTTGTCTACTGCATCTTTGGATGAATCCTTTCGTTTAGTGACTATCCTTTTAATTTTCTTCAATTTTATTTAATTCTTACTATATTTATTTTAATTTCTCTCTCATTTATTCTCTTAAACTTCCGCCATTAATAAGCAATTTTAATTTAAGAATCTGTTTTAAGGTTAAATTTAACTCTAATAAAAAAGTCAAAACATACTCCTATTTTAGAGTTAACAAGTTTTTTAATTATATACTTATTGGCTATATAACCTCTTAAATACTTTTAGACAAACAATAATCCCCAATATTTTCATAATTAATTATAAAAAGTTATTATATTATATTAAATATTATGCTTCAAAGTAAACAACATTCAGTTTTAAATTTTGAAATCAAAACTGATGCAATTTGAAACAATATTTTAAGAATTTATAAACCAAAATGTTAATATTTTCTTTAAAATATTGCTTAATAATTTGAGTTTGAATTATTGTTCTTTATTCTATCAATTTGTAACTTTATACAGTTAATTTATTTTTTTCAATAATTTTTCTCAAAAGGTATAGATTTATTATTAAATCAACAAAAAATACTTTAGGACATAAAATTTGAATTACAGAATTTTTATATCTTAAAAGTTATAGTTTCTTTGCCACTAAAATCACAATTTAAGTTAGTTAGTTAAGTTATTAGGAAATTAATATTAAGGGGAAATAATACTGAAGGTAATCTTCCTCCCGACCTCCCCTCCGGATGCATCAGGTGTGGTCACCACCAAACTCGACCGAAGTCCAAACACGTGACCTTTCTTCCATGTAGCCACTCCGGATTTCCAAGCCGGGTCATCTGCTGCCATTTAAAGTCATACCAGCTCCGTACGAGTATCCCGTGCTTTTTACCAGGTACAGACACTACAGAACCCTGGGATATTCCGTGCTTTTTACCAGGTACAATTATCAGCGAACCCTGGGTTTCGAACCCCCTACCCTGTCAGAATTGGTCAGTTGACCAACCGTCTGGACAGTAGGTCCGAAACAAATCACAATTTAATTAAATAATATAAAATTATCAAAATAATTCTATTTTTCTGTGCTTTAATGCTTTTTTATTGAGGCGCTTAATTTTAAGTTGAGGAAATAATCTGAGCCATTTAAATTTACTCCAATTTTTCTGAATCATTCTGACAGCTTAATATCTTTGTTCCAGTGCTCTCCTCAATAGCTTCCTGAACTTATAATTTTAAAAACCAATTACTCAGTTAAGATTATAATTTTGTTTTTTATGTATCATTTGTAGTCTTTTTGAATCTTATAAGCTGCATAATTTTATTATTTTTTCTCGAACATCTATTATAACTTCATAATTAATTCATGCTCTTTCATTACTTGTAAACTAATTTATGTGTTTTCTCTCGGTGATAAATGCACTCCAAATTTGTTTGAATATTATTGTATAATTTAGTGTATCTTGCCTTTTATTTCATTCTCTAAATTGATAATTCCAATATCTCTTTTCTCAAGATTTATGTGTTCAGAGTGTGATCAAGATAAGTCTTGCTTTCAAATCAATTTAAAGATCTATCTAATGGCAAATTTGCCACTTATTCTCAAGTTTTGCTTGAAATTAGCTTAAATTGATTTGTAAAAAGTATTCTACTAGTATGTAGCGGTGATATTGTGTGAATTGTTTCTGGCATGTCTTTATTTTTAAGGTACGAGAGACTGTAGTTAAAATATCGAATTATTCAATTATGAAGTAAATTTAGGAGAATTAATAATAGTGTTATTGGCTGATAACTTTTTTGAATGTAAAAGAGAAGAATTTTGGCATGTTTTGTTCATTAATGAAGTTTTATTTTATTCTCTATTACTACTAAAAGGTTAAGGCTATATCTAAAGAGAATTAATTTAGTTTCTAGAAGTACTTTAATTTGACAAGTTAACTTATTAGTTTTGTTAGATTTATTATAACTTAATATATTTTCTTTGTTAGGATAGCTTTTAATTTTGTATAACTTTCTGTAATAAATACTGTTTTGATTATTTAGTGATTTAAATAATTACTTGAAGTTACCAAAACAGAACTCTTAATACCTTTGCTTCTATTGATTAGTTTATAAACTCATTAATAATAATAATAATAATAATAATAATGTGATCACATTGAGGTCTCTGGGGACCCCCCATCATTAAAGCATGGGAGCTTAAAAGGGACAAGCCCTATTAGTTTTTCGGAGGTTCTCTCCAGGTATACTGAGTCTTCTTCTTCCTTTTCCTATGTTTCTGAATGTCTTTCTTTTTCTTGATCTTCCTTTCTTTCCTCTCTTTTGGTTAATGATTTGAACGTGGTCTCCTAGGTCTTTTAATTTAAATTGGGTATCAAAGTGTTTGACATTTATAGAAATTTCATGTCTTTATGGGAGATTTGTTTTCTACATCTTGAGGTGATTAGTTAGATTAGGTCACTTTTGAGGAAGTAGGCATGTTTCTGTAGGTATTTTACGTAGATCTCTATCTTGTTTAGGTGGGAAAAATAGTCTGAGCTGATTGACAGGCAGCATCTTTCATTTTCAGTGACATTTTTGAGAATGTCTTTGTTAAAGAGTCTTACGAAGCCTTCTAGTTCAGGTGGAGTTTCCACTGCTGAATTAGTCATGGTCTTAATATGTTCTGATAGGTGGCCCTTGTTCATATTTACCATCTTTATCATCTCATCGTTGTCTAAGTTTTGGTAAATTGCTGTTAATGCTACTGAGAACCTTTTTTGTGACTTAGTAGAGTCCACTGTTAATTGTAGTAATCCAAATAGAAATACAGGATTCTCTATTGTCAAATCTGTTTTGAAGTCGTGCTTTGGTTATGGGCTGCATGTCTGATTATATTTAATATTAATTATATTAATATGTAGTCTCTTTATTATTAAGATCCATATTTAGTACTAAACCTAAATTTAATGATTAAGATTAGTTTCCTATCTAGTACTAAACTTCTTCAGTAACGTATTTGACGTCATTGGTTTGTTAGACTGTGTGCGTCATGGAGTGATTCATAGATTTTCTTTCTTCTTGGATGTCTGACTTTATATAGTAGGTATGTTGACTAGAGTCGTCAATGTAGGAGCTGTCGTTTGAGTTGTCTTCGTATCTTTGTTTTTCCTCTACAGAACTCCAGTCTTCCTCGTTATCTGTATAGATTATTTTTTTTGTGATAATTTTTCTGTTATCTATTGTGTGGATGCTATCTCCATCCACTACATATTGTTTGTTATTATATGGCTCCGAATATGTGTCTTCTGCCTTCTCTACATGGTCGGGTGGTAGAGGTGGTTGTTCAGAGTTAGTTGTATATGATCTTTCGAGGTATTGGTGGGGTTTTGTTGGGGTATGTTGGGATTTTATGAATTTTTTATTAATTGATGCAAGTCTCAACATTTGGAATAGTTGCTGGGTCCACAGTTGTATTATCTCGGTGTTGTTTTCTTTGTCAAACTGTATACCTGTTAGGTATATTTGGAATTAGTTTACTATGGAGAAGCCTTTTCTTATGAGTTTTCTGGCTATGAAAGTTTAAATTTCGAGTATGTGGAGCCCCCATTGTTGTTAGTTTTGTTTAATGATGTCGATTGTGAATAATATTAAGTTTGTAGTCATTATTTTCGACATCACCTTAGATTAAGTCTCGTTATGTTTTGCTCAGTATACCCATTCTGTGTTTCTTATTTAATCTTGATTATATATATTATAAACTCATTATCTATTTAAGATTTATCATATCTCGTTGTGTTCATAGGCCATTGTGAACAGGATAAATTATTTATCCTTATTTAGCTGTTTCTAATAAACAAGAATGTATTATTAAAATAATTTATATTTATTTCTAAAATGAAGCCGTTAGCAAATTGGATAATTTAGTATTAAGAAGAAACATAAATATTAATGTAACAACCAGATAGTAATTCTTTAATAAGATCAATGTTAATTGTTTAAAATATTGTAACTATTTTTATTTATATTACCATTTTATTTATTCATTTTAATTAGTATTTTGTAGTATTGTTAGAAGTTGTAAGCTTAATTGATCTTTACAAACGCTAGCATCAACAAGTTTACGCAAGTTACTTTTATTATTTTCAGAATCTTTTATGTAAATATCCTTCTTGTGTTTAAATTAGTTTGTTTTCAAACCTAATTTTTGGTATTTAGTCAAAAGTTAAGTTTAATTCAAACTATTGTTTCTTTAATTTTAGAAATTCCTTCAGGTTTATGAAAAGCTCTTTGAATCATTATCGTGTTATGGGAAATTAGATTGAAACTACATTCCTGTTTAGTATTATAATAATTATCAATTACTTAATAGCTTTATCATAAACATCAAAGAATTAACTTATAAACAGAATAAATTGAGCATAAATTGAGTAAATAATTTTCTAAATCATTAGATATTAAGCTTTAATTTAAACTACAAGTAAACATGAATTATTAAATTTTGGCTTTTATCATTTAAAACTTGAATTGAGGTGGGGATTTAAGTTTATTCTTATATATTTCAATGCTCTTTTCTTTCTTTGGAGGTAGCATATCGGCATGGAACAGAGGTCTAGAAGGTTGTGTGATAGGTTTACCGCTTGGTTAGATTTCAATCTTCATCTTTTCGTAGTCTAGGACTGGTTGAGCTTTGAAGTTTCTTTTTATTTCAAGTTCTTCTTGTTCATTTTATAATTTCAATTGGAGTTGTTGAGAATTTTAATATGAAAATATAATAGATTATTTAAGCTAATATAAATAAATATTTTTAAATGGTAAGCACTTCTTCACTCTGAATATAAAGCAAACTCATTTGGAATGGTTAAATTGTAATCATTCTTCATTGGCTTTTAAATGCTTAAAATTATTATATTTATCCAAATTCAATAATATATAGTAGAGATATTATTAATTGGTAATTTTATTCATAAATTTGAATTAGTTAAACAAACAATTCTTTGATTATTATATTTAACAGGTAATCATGAATATCAGTTAACAATCAGTTGCAAACCTTAGATACCCACCCTAAATTGATTTTTCTTTTACTGTAAGATTTAAATTGCATTCATCATGACTATTAGATTGGCAGCGGTAATTAAAACAATTGTGATGTGAGTTTTGCCCAAGGAGCAGGATTCCCAACGATTCTAGACAGATCAGGATTATTAGATAAAACTTTTATGGGAGGATGAGTTGAGACTGTTGCATTCATCAATCCAAATAAAGCTTATGTTTTAAGTGAAAGTAATCTTTAATCTAACAGAGAGTCTCTGGTCTCCAATTTGACATCATAGTAAAGATCTTCACTTGGTTCTGAAAGCGCTTGCTCAGGATGTGATAACATTAACAAGAAAACATAAGTTAGAGTAAAATAAACAAGCGAGGAAATTCTTTTTACAAGAGTTAGTCAAAAAGTGCGATATAAAACTTTGGGAAAAGGTAGCAAACTAAAAATTTTATCAAGAACACAAAACTACTGCTTAATCTAATACCAAATCTAATGAAATGCAGAATTCAAAAGCCCTAAATTTTGTCACACAAACCCAAGGTTTTAACTTTTGAATGTTATTTGTTTAACTTTTAAACTGACAAATGTAAATAGAAATATTCAATTGATAAAGTTAATTTACTTTTCCCAACGGCTAATAACTAGCGCAAACAAAAAGTCTTAAACAAAAATTCCTTAAAATATAATTCAGGAAAGAAAACTGTACTAACTCCTTTTAACTTAAGTGAAAGCTTAAATTCAGGAAGCACTGTATAATCGAAAAAATAATTTGTTTCACTTAAGAATACAATTGAGTCATTCTTTAGGGAAGGGACTTATAGTGCTCAGAGAAGTTCTATAAGAAAAAGAGAACAAACATTGAAAGAGAAAATTCATTCGATAATTAATCTCTATTTAAAATGGTAATATTGATAAAATACGAAACAATAGGAAAAAACAATACATTTTTAAAATCAAAACAGCCATTAATTAAATAATGTAAATTTAATAATGACTTAATATTATAAAATAAGCAAAAAATGATATTTATACTAAACACCATTATTGATAAAATACGAAACATAGGGAAATTAAATAAATAAATTCATAATTTTATAATAAAATATTGATCATAAGTAATCAAGCATTTTGTTGGCCTCAAATCGAGGTCCTTGTGCAAGCTATATTGATGATAGTTGTATAAACCCTGTTTTTTTTTGAATATTCAACTTTTTGATTTCTAAATCAACTAACCAACACTAACTATCGTAATAGTTTATCGGTATACATGGTGGTTCATAGTGGTAAGGTCACTTCAGGACGATGCATTATCGAATACGCTTAGTTGGAATCAATTAGTGATTGATCTTGATTTAGTTCTTATTATCCATTAGTAGTGCTATTTGCGCTGCTGGTGCGAGCAATTGGAGCTAGCAATTGAAGCGAGCAGTTGGTACGAGCACTTGGAGCGAGTAGTTGGATCTAGCTATTGGTGTGATGACTTAAGGTTAGCAGTTGACGCAAGCAGTTGGTATGAGCAGTTGGAGCTAGCATCTGGTGCGAGCAGTTGAAGCGAGCAGTTGGTCCAACTAATTGGTGCAACACGTTGGAGTGACCAGTTGGTTCGACCAGTATGAGCAAGTAGTTGGTTCGAGCAATTGGATCAAGCAGTTAATATGAGCTGTAGGAGAGACAAGCTGGACCGAGTAGTTGAAGCGAGCAACTCGTGCGAGCAGTTGGTACCAGTATTTGTTCCGAGAAGTTGGATGGAGCAATTAGAGCGAGTTAAGCACTCTAGCATGGTATGATTCATCAATACAACGCATTGCTACATTAGCAATGAAGTTAGCGCTTACAATGTGCGAAAGCGAGAGAGGTCTTGTTAGTTATGAAGGTTTGATTGATTAAAACTTAAACTAAAATTTGCAATATGTAATAATTCGTTTCAATGGCTAATCTAATAAATTACACGCTCGTCGTCGCGATTCTTGCTTACTCTGGCCACTCTTGGTTTGTTGTTGATAGTTGCCAAGATTTGCATCAAACTAAGCCATGCTTGATGATGCTGCACCCTTAGTTGACGCTGAAGGCTCAGAGCTTATTCACATCAGTCTTAGTCATAGCTTTCAGTATCTCCAAAAGCCCCTTCACGAGGAGAATCCTATACTGAGTTAAGCTTACTATGCTTAGTTGCTGTCGTATTGCTCCTACCTGAGGTACCTCTTGATATACGAGAAAAACTGCTCGATTGGATTAAGCCAGGGCGAGATCTCAGCGTTGATTAGCACTGTGACCTTGAACTTCCTGGATGTAGCCAGCACCTCTGAATACTTCTGAATCGCTGAGTTGTCCAAGAGTAACACAATCCTCTTCTATGCGAGGTCCTTGTCAGTGCTCAGCTGGCGCAGGGTATGATAGAGGACGTTCTCAATCAGCATGGCATCGAACGCGCCCTTGATGACCTGACTCGAGATCAACCTGTCCATAGTGATGGCCGCCACGAAACTCATGGAGAATTGCTGCCTCTTAGTCGCCTCCTTCGCAATCGAGAGATTTCTTGCCAAGACCCCATACTTGAATAGTGGTTGGTTGGCTTGTCCCCAGTTCACTGTGATTGGACAGTATTGCTAGAGTACTAAGGTGTGATGACTACTAGGATTCGTTATAGCTGCTTGCAGGACCTTCTTACTTGCATATCTTGACTCTAAAACATCTAAAAGTTTGGTTGAATTCAAAGAAATCGCTTACTTTCCTAACGATTCTATGCATTGTAGCTGCTGCTCCCAGCCCTACTCGATAGCTTTAAGCGTTTGGGAACGATCCACCTACTCCAGCATCCCCTAACATGTTAACCAAGCACATGCTAACGTTATCAAGCATATTCGAATGCCTGGAAGCAAAAGCATCAATCATACAGCGGCCATAGAGGTTTGGGAGAAGTTATCTTGAGCAAGTGAAAACCCAACACTCGAACTTTCAGATCGGTAGGTCGGCCACACAAATTTCTGATCTGGCCTCAAGACCCAATGACCCCTCCTCATTTCCCTCGGATGCACCTTGGAGTTCAACTCGACCTCTCAGATCACTACCAAACCTATTTCTAAAAATCAGGAAGATGGTTAGCAACATTACTAATACCATTTGACTAAGAAGAAGTGGTCGGAACCGCGGATTTAGAGGGGTGGTTATTATAATAATATCGGCTAGAACTAAAACTACTAGTACTATCTCTAACGGAAAAATGAGTATGACTTATGTGATTTTGTGAAATCGATTTTCAAGAACCCTCCTCTTCCCCACCA
>ARYC01001132.1:0-28422 GCA_000711775.1 Oxytricha trifallax | reverse complement strand
ACATGGCTCTCTCTTAAAAGCATGCTAAAAAGACATTACCAGCAGGTTGATTCATTAATTCTATTCGATCTGCCTCTTGAGCTTCTCCTGTTATTCTTTTTAAGTCTCAAGATTATTAGATTTTCTTTTAGCGGGCACTAATTTCTAAGTCTCTTTATCTTAAATCAAGAACTCACTTAGGTGATGCATCTGCATATGTTTCTTAACTTTAGCTGAGTGAGTATAAGACTTCTCACAGGTCGTGCACTGGTACCTGCCATCGACCTTATCATGCTTAAAATACACCTTAGCTTTCCCAGAGTGAACCTCTTTCATATGTCTCTTCAAACTGGAATCAGTAGAGAAAAAATTTTAGCAGTCATAGCATTCAAAAGTTTTAATCCTTTAAATCTGAAGCTGTTCCTTTTCTTCCTCAACATCTTTTATTAATGTTTAAACTTCTATTTCAGCTTTCTGCTTCATGTTTTAAACCTATATAATAAAAACCTGTGCTTCAAAATCAAGAGCTCTTAGCTCTGCCTCCCTCTCAATATATATAACTTCTTGTTTCTTGGTTGAACCAAAGTTAAGCATTGATTGACCTGCTCCTAAAAGTGCCGCTCTACGATTTAAGTTGACCGCCATGTTTAAATTCAAATTTTAATTTCTATTATAAAGCTCTTAAAACCTCTATAGCTATAGTTGGACTATATAGGAGTTGCTACAGCATTATTGATGGTTTGATCTAAGCTCTAAGACTTCATATTTATACTCAGTTTATAACTATAATTTTTGTAATTTTGCACTTAATAATTTTGATTCTGGTACGAACCAACTCAGATAAAGTTCAGGTTGGTACTGGTACCAATTAAGTTTTGAACCAGATTGGAACTTTTCCATTAAAACCTCACTGGATTAAATCTAGGTACAAATTAAGTTTTGGTACTATTAAATTGGTACCAATTAAACTTAAACGATTTTAGTACCGGTACTAATTAAATTTAAACAAATTTAGTACTAATTTAATGGAACTAAATTGATAAAAATGGAGCTCCATCTCTGAAGTTTGTTACAGCTTCTGCGAACCTTCTCCACGTATCTTTACAGGGTTGACCTCCTATAAGATGCCCATATTTAATAGTAAGATTTTAAAGGAAAGGATCCAGAAGTCTATAAATTAAAACTTGAAATTCATTAATAGGAAGAGGAACAAAGATGGAATCATTCAATGAACAAATGAAAAGGGTTGAGGCTCAAGAAATGATATCAAGATTCAGAGGCAAGGAGGATCTCTATCGATACCTTACTTAGCATGGTAAAATAAATTGATGTTAATCAACGATGTATACAGTTGGTCTATTCCTTCCAACGATGGGAGGTACTAAAATATCATTCTTAAAAGCAATACTCTGCGAGGAGAAGAAAGCATTTAAAAACATAGAAATCAAACTGATTGAAATACCTAACTACCCAGAGATTTCAGTCACAAATCTCTACGAGGATGCAATGAAAGATGATGAAGTGGTTATTTACCTTCCTAGCAAGAAGTAACTCTCGAATAAATTGCCTGAAAGAAACTTCTTCTTTGGTGTTCTTGGTACAATCAAAGAGGATTATTTGAGAGAAATTATAGAAGAAGCTCATAAGAAACGCTCCTCTATTTCTCCTGAAGATTAAAAGAAGCAAGGAATACTAATAAGCGAGACCTGGCTAGCAGAGCTTAAGAAGCATCCTTATCTCTCTAGTAAGCTTTGATTTATAACTTTTTAGGGAAACCTGGAACTGGTATATTTCTAATGAAAGAAATGCAAAGGTTCACAGAGAGAGAAAGTCTCAAACCATTCATTAAGTTAGCAAGAGACTTTATAATGAAGTTTAAAAGTCTGATGAAATGAACATAGATGCTGGTGCTGGTACAAAGAGAAGAAACATGGGTCCTAGTAAAGCACCAGAGGAAGAAAAGAAAGAGAAGCCGAATCCATTTAAGAGTTTGTTTGATATGTGAAATAATTCATTCATTTAAGTCTAACACTTATTAATAAACATTCATTCTTCCTTTCCTTGCACATATCGTAGTCTAGTCTTTACCCACTCTCTTGCAACTACTCTGTATTAAGTCTACTGTGTCGATTGGTAGATCATGCATTAGGTGATACAGCAAGAGTTTCTTGTAGTGAGTCTTAATCTAACTCCAATAGAATTCGATTCCATTAAACTGAGGACTGTAAGGAACGTTATACACAGGAGTTATCTTTAACTCTTCATAAGCTTTCTTAGATTCCTTAGTCTTATGAACTGAGAGGTTATCAACAAACAGGATGATCTCTTGATCGTTGTACTTATCTCTTAGCTTATGTAAGAACTCTATATACTGCTCTCGCTTAATAGAGCGAGGATGAATAACATAAGTTTCTAAGCCTGAATCTTCACTGATACCAGCCAAAATTGCGTGAGTGACAACCTTAACCTTTTAGTCATACACTTCTATATTATCGTACTTCTTGTACCAAGACTTATTAATAAAGGTGTTGAACGTAAACACAGCTTCATCAGCGTGTATGAACTTGATGTTATTATCAACAGACCTCTGCATTTAATCATATATATAGTTTAAATTATTACTATAAAATGGCAGAGTAAAGTCAATCACTCTCTTCACTCTATTGACAGTCTTGAAGGTAATACCATTCCTTCAATAAATATTTGCGATAGTCTATGGTGAGATACGCATGTCAGGAAACTTGCGATGAAACATCACAGCTCGCTAGTCAAGTGGGAAATGTGCCCAATACTTAAGAGTCTTAGAATCGCAGAGATATTCAATATGCTGCTAAGAGAACTTTTATTTTCTTACAGGATGTTATCAAGAACCAGAATTGAAATGCTAAACAGCTAACAAGCAATGATACCTAACTGTTGAGGCACTCTTGCGCAGGAGCTTTGCTATAGCAGCATAATTCATAACTGGTTTGAGTTAGTCTATATTAATACTCGCACCATACCTAAGCTTAAGCAGTAAATCTAAATATTTCTCATCATAAATAGACCCCAAAAATCGCTAATTTCTATTTCTCATTTTGCAAAATGACCTAATTTCTCTACTAACCCTAATGAAACCCCAACTTTACCCTACTAATCAAAGCACTTATAAACCTCACTAAGGGGTTTTGGGGTTTGATTGTCTCAGGTTTCTAGAAAGTTAACTGCCACGAATTTAATATTTTATTAATTAATTTATTATTTATTTTCCCAAATCAAATGTATTCCTACAATAATATTATAATTTTATGGGAAAATCTGAGAGTATTTCTAAATAATTTCAAAATAAAACTCTGTTTAAATAAAAAAATATGTTCTAATGTTTTATAACCTAAATAAAGCATATTAAAATCAATCAAGTAAGTCTAAAATTTATAACGGGTTATGATTGTTGAAGGGCTTGAGGAAATTATATTTTTCTAAAAATATAAACAATTTAAAGTAAAAATTATTATTTTATATAAATAATTGAGGAAGATTTTCTCATTGCTCTAAATTTTTAGATAAGGCTTTTAAGTTTAGTACCGACTAATCGAGCTATTTTTTTGATTGTTTTAATGGCCTAATAAAAGAACAAACTATATAAACTTTTATTAATTCTAGAAAAAAATATAATCAAAATTAATAATTTTATTAGTACAAAACCCATTTTAAATTACTTATCTAATTAAATAATTATTCTTTAACAAGAATATGAATAAATTTTATGTTTATATTTTTACTTTTAAAAGTTATTTATTTTTATTTCAATATATCTTTATATATTGATTTATTAAAATATACTTGTTCTGACCGAGAACCCCCCTCAAATCAAGAATCCTCTGACCTCTCACTTTTATTATAATTTTTTTCATGAATTTACTTTTACTCAAAATAAATTTCATGCCTGCGGGCAGATATCACTATTATATATATTACTTGATAAGTTCCATTACGTTCTTCGACTTTTTTTAGAACATGCTCCCATAGGGAAATATTAATAATAAAATTACTTTTGACTATCATGAGTATTATATGATTTCATTGACAGGCATAAATTTTAATTCAAAATTTATGCCTGTCAATGAAATCATATAATACTCATGATAGTCAAAAGTAATTTTATTATTAATATTTCCCTATGGGAGCATGTTCTAAAAAAAGTCGAAGAACGTAATGGAACTTATCAAGTAATATATATAATAGTGATATCTGCCCGCAGGCATGAAATTTATTTTGAGTAAAAGTAAATTCATGAAAAAAATTATAATAAAAGTGAGAGGTCAGAGGATTCTTGATTTGAGGGGGGAGGGGGGATCTCGGTTGAAGGGGAGGGTGAGAGGAGGTCTCGGTCAAAACATAAACATTTATGTAAAAAAAATATTATAATAAACTCATATTGATAAGGGATACAAAGATTATAGCAGATAGAACAACCCAGCCCAGGATATAACGATGTTCTGGATTAGGTTCATAATCTGTAAAAAGTATCAATATAAAGTCTAAATATTTTAAAATATTACACCATTAATATCACCAATCTATAAAAAAATAATCATTTATTTTTACAAGCATTTTTATTGCAAAATAATAAGCTAAACCGTACATAGTTGTTTTTTAAATTATAAATTTATATCTTTCTTAACTAAATAAGAAATAGCATAGAATTATTTAAAATTAAGAAGTTAGTAGAATATTTATGTATAATAATGAGAATTAAAACATTTTTATTGGTTAAAACATTTTATTAGTAATAATTATTTAAAAATAGTACGATTTAACATGAAATTATAAACTCATTCTATTCTATTTTATTATTATTATTCATAATTCCTATTGATAGGATTAAGTTATTATAATTTTTACTAAAATATTTGCATGTACATAGTAGTGAAATGATATTTTACATTAACATATTTTATATTATCTTATGTTATTATTTATTAAAATTGAAATTTTACTTTTATATCTTCTAAAGATTTTAGGTTGAGATAAATGTAAATTTAAGCTTAATATTTATGATAAAAATAGCAAACTTTTTTGAAAGAAGCATTTATATTTTTAATTATAATGAGTTTTATAAATATCTCAGCTGTGAATAAGACCAATCCTTCGTTTATAAACTCCATAACATTGTTTGTTTTTGTTTCAAATGGCATCACAGTAATTAAATAAATGAACTATCCAATTGAGAGTAATTAGAATGTTAAAAGCTGTAGGTATGGACTATCAGTAAAGAAGAGCATTGAAAGGACAAAAATAAATCTCCTTATAAAATAGAGAGAGTAATTCATAAAATAAAATCATTTTAAATATTAAAAACCCCACATTTATTGAAAGTGGAAACATAATATCTAACTAAATTTTAACTTGGCTGATTAATATCTCTTAATGTATATTTAGATTATTTCAATTATAAAAACATATTTTTTTAATTATGAATACGCCGTCGACCATTTCTTATCTGTATTAAGATTTTCATATAATGGTTTAATTTAGTATAGTTGCTTGAAAGAAATCTTATCATTTTTTGTCAATATAAATGGTAACAAAGTTGGTGCAAAAATACAAATTATCTATACAAGTAATTAAAAAGCATTTAACTTACAAACAAAATCAGTGAAATAGTACTAGATATAGAAACTCCAATCCCTTAATCAAATTTAAAATAGTAGAAATTTAAAATGACACTAAGTAAGGTATTCAGGTACTATTCAATGAATAAACGTATAGGAAAAGCAAAAATGAATTTAGATGCAAAAAATTGAGCTACTTTCAGGAATCTAAATTAAAATTAGACAACTCGTGAAAGCTTACTTTGGAACTATAATCGCAAATTATTACAAAATGGCTGTAATCAATATCAATATAGGTGAAACTAAAAGCAAAAACGTATTAAAACCCATGTTTTAAAAAGCAATCTTTGAATCATATCCAAAGTCTCTGAAATTATCATTATAAGAGTCTTGGTCTGGAATATCAAAAGTTGACTAAATTAATTATTCAGAAAATAAAATGTCAAATCTCAAAGATCCTACAACTAACTAGAAGAAGTAATATAAATTCGCAGGTATCATTAACTCATAAAGTGGCAAATGCGAAATCAGTTACTAACTGTTAACAAAACCCCATAAAACTTGAAGTGATTGAGATATTATCATTTAAGTTCCTACTTATGTTATCAGTATAGAAGAGAATGTGTTGTTAAAAAACTCAGCTATTCGCTTAACAAAGTCTCCATCGTAGTCTGATAATTGAGGAGGTACATAAGTTGAATATGACATAGATTTATTTGTATTGGTATACAGAAACAGCGAAGGATTAATAATTAATTAAATAATTGAAAAATTCCAGATAAATAAATGCAAAAATGATTTGTTAGTATTATTATTAACTAAGTTTTGTCCATCCCCTAGGATTTAACAGATAGAGGACTTGAGAAATCAATTTTTATTTATAGAACGTTATCTTTGGCATACACGACAGTCCAATTGAAAAGTATTTAAAGCAAATTTCTATTTTGGTTTTTTTTTCATTTTTATAATATGAAAAATTATATAATTTTAAATAAATTATTAATAATTTAATCAATATATCAATTAAGTAAAAGAGGCTTAAGATTAATATAAATGACATAATTTCGGTTTATTTGATAAAAAAATTGTATTTTAAAAATTTTTTATAAAATCATTAATTAATACGTTAAAAATAAATGATAATTTTTAAAATGTTTTAGATTGATTGATCGTCAATTTAAAGCCTTAGTGATTCATATATATCTTGAATCAACTCGGTTTAGTTAGTACTATTTAGGGATTTTTCAAATTTTATAGTAACTAGTCCAGTTGGAGTGATTTACTATACCTTGAATTTAGAAGTGTCCTGGATGCTTACAATATCTGATAAATTGCTTTTATTATTTAATATAAGGAATTAGAAAAATTAAGAAAAGAGAAGTAATAATTGTTTATAAATGTATCGAACAAGTTTTATAATAAAATAATTTATATCAAATTCATTAAATGGCTTTATTTTAAGCAATTTAAGCAAAGTTTTTTTTATATTAAACTACCCTTTTATAAAGAGATTAAGAAAGTGTTCAAAATTATAAAAAATTTAAAACTAAAATTATAAAACAATTTTATTTAATGATTTATCATGCTTTTAACAACATCAGTATTGTTCATTTATATTAAGTCGCTCTGTAGGACTGTTACTATAATTAAAACCATAAAAATCATATTTGGTATAAGATATAAAAATACTTTATTAAAGCATTCTATATTTCATTATTTTTAAGTATTTAATTTTATTTTTTAAATGTGATTACTCGAATCTATTTAATGTTCTTTTTGATATTTTTGTTAATAGTTAAATTTTTAAATATCACCAGATTTTTTATAAAGTAATATAAAATAATTGGAAGCCTTAAATTTAAATATAAGTTTTAAATTCTATATTTCGTTGATAAAGGGTTGATGTTATAACGAAGAAATATATGTTTTAAATTAATAAAGAAGAATCAAAATTTAATAATATATACTTAAATCAACTATAAAAATAATATACATGATTTGAAAAGTTAATTTTTAATTATAAGGAAATAAATATTATCTTATTGAATGAATGAATTTATTAATAATATTATCTGTGAGTATAACTGTAATATCTTGATCACCAAGTTATTTTAGTCCTGCATTGAATTCCATTCTATTGTTATCTAAGAATTTAAAGAATTCTCCTTTATAAGCTCCATTTTAAACAATCAATTTTACAATAATATTTTCTTAAAAAATCAAATATTGAGAAACAATATTATTAATTATATTTTTTATTGAGAAATTATCAATCAATTTTTAACTAATAGATGTAATTAAATAAAGCTTCTTACTCCTTAAATTTACTTTATGTATAAAAATATATAATATCATAAATTAAAAAGATTAATTTTTTCTATCATTATACAAATAATGAGTTTTATTTTTTATTGTAAAAATCTTTTGCATTTAATAATAATTGTCGTGAAAAATTAATTTTGATCTCATTTAAGAAATTAAAGATGAAAAATTATTTTAAAAAATATAAAATAAACAAATATTTAGAATTTACTTTAACTTAAGAATATAGAGTTTTAATTTTGTTTTGCAGAGATAGTGACATCATCTCCGTTAGGATCAAAGAAATCAGGTAGGTATAGAACTGCCTTGCTTCCTGCTCTTACAGTAAAACCTTAAATTTTAGTATAAAACATTGGAGCAAGGTTAAAATTACTGCTTGAATTATTATTTACAGTCTAATTATTGGTTGTTTGATTAGTAGTAGAGTTGTTATTACTTGAACTATTAGTTGTAGTATTTGTAGTAGTATTTGATGTGGTCTAATTGAGACCAGGTAAACTTCACCCATCATATTTGTATTCAATTTGAAATGTAGTCTCATTGGAGAGCCCATCTTAGATTCTACACTTAAATTTTAAATTATAGATTCCTACTACATTTATATCAGTGCTTTTGGCAATTAAATCATAAGGAATTAAAATTCTTTGTAATTTTTCCAATTAATAATCTATTTTCATTATTAATCGAAAATAATTCAAATATATATAAAAATAAGAATTGTTTTTAAATAGGGATTTACAATTAAATATTTAGTCAGTCTGTTTTAGAATTTTATTTAATTTATTCTTAAAAGAGCGAATGTAATCTATTGTTTAAGAATTTGATATTGAAATTTATTTATTATTTGTATAAATAATTATTTTAGGCTATTTTTATAGATATCAAATTATCCTAACCTTGACAGCTTGTAAGGATTTTGGGGTTTAAAATGTAAAGAGTATTTGTACTTCCTATAAATGTAAATTTGCTGTTCAAACTGGTCCCATCTAAGGTTTAAATTCATATTATTATTAAAATTACTGTCATTATAATAATATAATTTACTAAATTTAAATGTAATGAGTATATTCAATGTCTTCACATATTGATTAGTCATAAGAACAATTTACTTAAAAATATATGTCGAATAAAAATATTGATTCAAAATATTTAGTCTCTAATTATAAATTAATTACAATTATCAAATGGAATAACTTTCACATTATCTCCTAAATACTAGGTTATTTATGTTGGCACAGTAGTAGGTAATAAAAGATGTCTTTCTATAAGACTAATTGGCTAAGCCATTTTGGAAGTTAAACTGCCATGAATATATTTATAAAAAAGGAACTTCAATTTGTGTTTTAAAAGTATTATTTAATGTAATTAATGTATTATTCCTAATTTTTTTGAAGGTAACATAAAACCTTTTCTGATTTTATAGAAAATGTTGTTTCCTTCTTTTTACACGGTTTTAAGGAATAACTCTTTTCACAATTTTATATTAAAATTAAATTCTATCTTTCACTATAAATGACTTATAATTGTTGATTAGAATCAATAATATTCTCATATTTCTTAGTTATCTTATATTTGGAATAGAATAATTAATCTTTTATGGTCATAAGTTGAAAATCAGTAGATTTATTAATTACTCTGAATAATAATGAATACCTAACATGATTATTTATCAGATATGAAAATTAATAATAAGAATAAATGTAAAGGAATGTTTAAAACAATTTTAAAGAGAATTAGAATCCTCTTATTATTCATATAACTTGAGATTTTTATGAAAATCAATGAATTATAAGGCAGTCCGAATTAATATTTAAAAGCTTAACTTTATTTCCAGGAAAATAATAAAATTATTATAGTATTTTAATAATTATTAAATGCGACATTTATTATTATTCTTTTAGATATTTGATATCTTAATAAAATTGGGGTTTACAGCAGCTGTGAAGTATAGGTAATTTGAATTATATAATTTCATGATTATTTTTTTATAATTCAAACTTATTTTTATTAACAAATAGTAAGGCTCAGTTGAATTGTATACAGTTATTACAAACTCTTATTTTTATATTAACTTAATAGATTTATATCATTTTAATTGATTAAAAATAACATGAGTGAATTGATTTTATAAAAAGTCAATTATAATGCTTAAGACTTGCTTTCAAATAAGAGAATTGAATAATAAATAAAGTATTAAATATTAATTTAAGATTTACCTATAAATTATTTTTATTTCATTAATCCTATAATTTATTTTTTATACATAGAATATTTATTTGTTTTATCTAAGGAGAATAGAGTACAGGATTTTTTAAATAAATAAATCTAATTGCACTCGTAATTAATTGCTTGCAACAATTTAAAGAAATTCACTTTCAAATTTATTTTAGAATTAATTATTTTCAATAAATAGCATAATTTACAATAGTATTATCTAGTTATGAAATGTCCCAATTACTTATATTTTTCGAAAATTAATTATGAGTTAAATCAGAGTTTTTTCAATAACTAATTAAATTATTGTAAGAAATCTTTATCGGTAAGAATCGGCCATTATATCAATAAAAGCATGGTAAATTTGGTTACCAGCTTATTAATTTTTTTTAATTATTTGTAATATATAATATTATATGGTAAAATTTTATTTTTAATGCAAAAATGTCACTAAAAAATAATTAAATGAAATTCTTATAAGTCTTTTTTAATTTCAAAGGACTTTATTGTAATTAAAGAAAAATGATTCTAAACTTGTAGCTTTATATAAATATATTAAAAAGTTTGAATTTACAATATTTAGATCTGATGTTATATTATAAAAACTTAGAAATATATCTATTAATATTAAATTAATTTTAGAATTAGCATAAATAATGTAAATAGGCTTCTTTTATTTTTAGATGTTTAATTTATCACTAGAGTTTTCTTTTCCCAAAAATAAATAATTTATATCATCTTAATAAACTATATAATCATGAAAAATTTAACATAATTTGAATTTCTATATAATAAAGAGATCAGAAATAATAGTTATTTAAGATATTCATTTAATCAGAATTTCTTAAAGAAAATATATTTTTTATAAAAAATTTTATAAGGATAAGCTATGAGATGATTATTAGAATTTTTAATGTATTTTGTTTCATCAAGTACTTGAACAGCTCTGGTATCCGGTGTCCCCATTGAAAAGTAATATGGCTTTGGTATTTTTATATATTCATTTTATCTTTTAATTTTATCTCATATTTATTTAGATAAATAAAACATATTCACATATTGGGTAATAAACATTTTTTAATTCGAAACCATTTTAAATAACATACATAATAACATTTATTAAATATTTTTTTATTTATAAAATTATTTCCATAAATTTAATCTTTAAATTAACTTGATAAAAATAAATTAAAAAATGAATTGTATTGTAATTAAACCTTTAAAATATTTGAAAACATATGAATTAATAAAGTGTGATAAAATTATAAATATTTATCTATATTTTTTATATAATTTCAACTCAACTAGGATATGTATTACTATATAAATTAAATATTCTTGGCATCTTTCTTTTTTAAGAATTGTTACTAAAATATTAGCAAATATTGTTTTCCTAGTTACTTCCAGCATAAATCTTTTTATTTTTGGAAAAAAAAAGCTTATAAAGTTCAAGGAGATTTATTTTAATAGTTTACCAATAATAAATATTACTAATTAATTATTAATATTACCACTTTTAAATTTATGAAGGAAATCAATTGTTAGCTCACTCTTTTAATATAACTTAATTATAACAATATAGTATTAGTAGGTAAAACTGGGATGAAAAGCCCAATAGAAAATAATATGGAGTAATTTATTCAAAAAAGGGGGATTTAGTAAACTAATAAAAGCTTTAAGATAGAAAATTTAATTTATTTAAGTATCTATAAAGTAAAAAACAAACTCTTTTATAAAGAAATTTAAATATCTTTGATAAACTATAAAGAAATCACATTTATGAATGAGAACTCCAACATCTTGAATGATAGGAAATGCAGGATTAGTGCTAGTTAAAATATAGCCAGACAATAAGCCGGTAGTTAAAGATGTAAATCTAAAGTATCCATAATGTAAAATATACTAATATATTTGATGTAAATTCAATTAATATTCAAAAGAACTTATTAATATTATAAAGATTAAAATAGAAATCCAAAGTATATAAAGTCATACATTATGTTAATGGTTTTTTTTAATTTATAAAATGAAAATAAATAAAGAAATTATAATATAATATCATATTTTCTTTAAAAATTTCTTCTATTGTAATTTCCTTATTATAAATGAGAAGATTTATATTTTTAACTTAATTTTCTCAATTTAATTTAAGCTACTTGTTGAGTAAACTGTGAATGATAATTTATCTAATTTATGGTGCATAAAATACTTGTATTCTCTGTATTTATAGTGGATTAAATTCTAAAAAATGGCAAATATATATTTATTTAATTTCATTAGATTACTAATGAGTAATATTAAATAGGCACTATACAGTAATAAAAGAGTAAAATTTAAAACATAATGAAGAAACAAAGAATTAAAGGATTTGAGGAAATTAATTTAATTATAATTATTCATAACTTTGTAGAAAAGCATGCATGAAATAAATAAATATAATAATGAATAGTATACAATAAATTATGAGAAAAAAACATACATCATTAAAATAATGAATGATATAAAACATAAAGGAGAGTGAATATCAATGGTTGGAATTAAATATATTTTAAATTAATACAAGAATTAAGTAAATAATAATTTAATAATACGTAAATGTTATTTGCATTCCAAGTTAAGCTCCATAGAATAGCTGAAATTAAAGAGTTGAAATTTATATAATATTGACATAAAATATTATAAAAATGTAACTTTATATAAAATTCCCTAGTTGAAGTTTAATTTTGAAAAAAAAAAGAAAATAGTCAACAAAATTTATTTTAAAACAAATAACATAGTTTAATAAAATGAATTTTAATTAATATAAAAAGCGAATTCTTATTTGATCTCTATAATAACATTAGTGATTATAAAGATAAATTTCAAACATTGTCGTATGGCTATAATTCTTTTTATGCTCTTTTTCATATTTTAGCTATCATTAAGTGTTTGAATTTATTATTTAATGATTTATTACTTTCAAATAAAAATAAAAAAATTATAACACCATAAATGTTTTTTGTAAAGTCCCTGATTAATTAAAATCTAAGACTCCAATCACTGACAATTAATATATTATTTAATTAGGGGACATCATTTCCTAGTTTACTTTATAATTTATAAGTGTTTCATAATTATTTTAGGAAATGTAAATATTTGCTATTTATAATTATGATGAATAATTTCTAATAATTTAAAAATAATTTACAGTCAAAATAGGAGCTAATTTTTTTACTTTCTTCCATAATTAAAAAATAATACTAAATCAAACTAAAGGAAATTATTGTTAAGTGTATTAGGATTAAAGCTTTCTAACAAAAAACAAATTTAATCTTAAGTAGAAAATTGGGCTATTTAAAAAAATTTAATTTATGTGAATGAAATTAGCTAATAATAAACGTTTGAAATATAATTTTATAACGAATCGTTATTACAAAAAAGTACATCTTTCTTGATTTTAATCATAAATTAATTTATGAATAAGTTATTACATACATTTAAATTATAAAAATAAAATACAATTAAATTTCCCTATTCAAATTACTTAATTATCATATTTAAATTTAAATATTTTTCATTATAATTATATTTTATGCAGAAAATATTTTTGCATATATAATTAATGTTTTCTTTACTTTGAGACAATTAAAGTAATAATTTTAAATTAAGAACCTTCAAGTATTCCTACTGCTACTGAATTAGCAGCTTAATCAATTTTTTATTTAGTTTTAATTATATTAAATTTAAATTTCATATAAAATTTAATATAAATATAATATTATGATTAATAAATATGATAACTTTTAATCATAGAGTTATTAAATGTATTTCATACTAAAAGGATAGATATTAAATGATTCAGTCTGTTTGGCATTTAAAAAATAATTAAAAATTGTGGAAATTATTTCAAATATATATTCTTAAAATAAAAAATTCCTATAGACTTTCAAATAATTTTATAGATGTTGACAACTGTAAAACTCTTTTGTAAATGCTCTGTTCGTAAGTTTTATCGTATGTCAAAATAAATTTGGTTTTTCTTTATTTTTTTCTAAATTAATATTCACTTTTAACTAATAACGAATAGGAATAAGCCTCTATTTTACATAACGGAAAACGATCTTCCAATATATTTAATATAAAATGAATTATAGAGTAGATTAAATATAAATAAATCTCCTTAGATTTTGGAAAATTTTCCTTTAATATCCTTAAAATATAATTAATACTTTCTGATAGATAACTTCACAGAATACTGCTACTAAAAGTTTAGAACGATCACAACTTGAACGCTATGAATGCTAAAAATAATTTATCTAAAAATTGAAGGCCATTAAAAATATTTGATTATTGATCCTTTAACACTAACCAGCTTCTATTCATAAACATAAGATTATTTCACTACATTTCTATAAGAGTTATATCAAATTTGGATTTAATTAATTTTTCTAAAAATAAGCTTCATTAAAGATTACATCATATATTTATTTTTCTATTAATTTATTGATATTTTTTAATAATTAAATATTATATTTCTATTACTCACAAACTTTTACAAAAATGTTAATGTGTACTATAGGGATATATAGGGATTTATTCTTTTTTAATTAAATGAATAGATATTAAAGTTTTGTAAACTTTTAGTAAGTCATAGTTTATAGTAAAATCTTTTTCTAAAAATTGTCAGAATAGAAAAAAAAATTAATACAATCATTTCTTTCTTTATTCGATATTTAAATTAGATTGAAAGTTTGAATTATTTATATTAACCATTATATATTGAAAGAAATCTGATTTAATATTTTATAAAAATATAAAAAATTTAATAATTTACTATTTTTTGTTCGTAAATTCTAATTTTAAAGGCATTTTTCAAAATTTTATCTTAAAAACTGAAAATTTAGAGTCGAATTTATTCACATAAGAATTAATTTAAAATCAATGTAGACACCAGAAGACCAAGATGATACTTTAACATTAAAATTTCCTTTAAAAAAATTATATTTTATACAATATAACTCATTGTTTTTATACAAATAGTACGATATTAAAATATATTTAACAGTTATAGAAAATTATTTAAATAAAAATGGACTAAGCAAGGAAATTAATATGCATATAATTTAAAAGATAATTTAAATATTTATAAATTCTTAACTCATTTGAAATGATAAAAAATATAACTCTTACAATTATGACTATAAAATAATAGGAAAAGGTATTTTAAAGAAAAAATTTTATGTTAATTTGGTTTTATATTAAATCAATTTTACTAAATTTATCATAAAATTTAATTAATATTTTTCTTAGGATTATATTACATTTATAAAAAATTAATTAGTGCAAATTATTAATATTATAAAAGTAAAGTATTATTGCTATACAACTTTTAGTTTAAGATTATTTTAAAGAATGAAGTCTTCAAAAAAAAATATAACTTTTTATTTAAGAAAACATAAAATATTATTTTGATTTAAATCAAGGTAATAATATAACAATATTACGAACATCATCCTCACAAATTATAATTAACTACTTATGACAAACTATAAATGCCTATCAATTAAATTTAATGAATTTTAATTGCATTATTTTTAAAGTAATATAATATAAAATAACTAATTCCTAGAGGAAAATTACCCTTCAATTTGCAATTAATAAAGCTAAAAATTAACATTTTACAATTTAATTTTTTTAAATTAGATTATTTTCATTCAAATTCTCTATCACTTATATATTATCCATTTAATTCTTCAATAAAAATGTAATGACTTAATACAGTTTTAAATAAATATTTTTTTGGATTTTAACTGCAGACAATGGGCCAGTTATACTATAGCTCTTGACAGTTACTTAATTAATAATAATTAATATAAAATTTTGTAAAGTTGAAAATGTTGATTTAAGTTGATCTGTGTTTATTTCTTTTAGAAGCGTGACGTATTGTCAAATTTAAATAATATTTTTATAAATTTTGATTTTCTTACCACTATCATAAAGTCCCTTTAGAATTATTAGTTTGTCTTTTTGAAATATTCTATAAATACCATGACTTCTGAATTTTATATATCCTTCTAGAATTAGAGCAAGTCCAAAAAGATTTTTGTAAACTAGAGTATGAAATTGCTATATAATATATATTAGAAGCTATATTTTTCTATAAAACTTGAGTCTCCTACTTTTTAATTAAGGAATTAGAAATATCTATAAATTCTTTCTGAGCTTACTATCTATAATGTCATGGTTTTATAGATTATACAATTTATAAATATTTATATAAAAGTCGTAAATAATTCTAGTAAAGGTATTAAATATCAATAATCACGAAATAGTCTGCGCTTTTATATGGATATTAATTCTCCAAATTCTTGTGTACTGTAAAGTTGCAGCTATCCTTCAGATAACTTATTATAAAAAATTATTATAAAAATATCTCTTTTAATTGTAATATTCTTTAAATTTTACGAATAGTTTAATTAAAAAGAAGTTTTTAAAGATAAAGCTAAAGTGTAATGCAAACCATTTTCTTATTAAAACAAATAATTTAAATGAAATATACAATTTATTATTGAAAGTAAATAATAGCAAAATTTTACAAATAAAATTATTTAGAAATATATCTCACTATTCGTATCATTGTGATTTCTAGCTATAATAAGAACTCAAATATATTAATTATTTATTTTTAATTATTAAAGAATTAATTAAGTTAAATTTATAATTCCAACTCCTTTTCTCAAACTATATGCCTAAAAATGATTCAGTTTAACTAGATTTCTATTTAAAAAATAGAAGGATTAGCTTTAGCATTTGTAATTTTATAAATTACAAAAATATTACAATTAAATGGTCTGATTTATCTATATTTTATTAATTTATTCATTAAATTTAAATAAGATAGCGACTAAAATAATAGCAAATATTATTAGATATTATCTATTAGTAAAAATTTATAAAAAACGATAAAATATCAATTAAAATCCTTAATTATATTGAATTTTCATTCAAAAATCTAGTAAAGCTCTAATATAACTAAAAAAGAACTAATAAAATAAAAAATATATTATAAAAAAGTCTTTCTTACTGGGAGCTGGAATCAATGGTCTCATTAAAAATATTTTAAAAGATAGGCATGAATTCAAAGTTTATTTGTGCAAATTTATAGAGAAAAAGAAGATAAATTATCCAATATTTATATCATAATTAAAATTAAATTTATCTAAAATATGGATAATATGCATAAAATAATATAATCTACTAATATAATCAATATAAGATAACTTATATCTTTAAAGATTTATGGTTTTAATGGCGTGATATCTAGTATTAATCTCAGTGGGATGATCTTATTAATCTGCATATTTATAATTTTTATCAAAAATAACCTCTTTTTTAGCAATTTTTTGGGCAATTTATATTTAGAATAATATTCGAAATAGCCTGGAAATGTGCCATTTATTGTGTATGATGTGCGAATCTTATTTTCTTGCGTATTAAATCTCAACACTCCAAAAATATAATTATTGGAGCATATTTCTTATTCTAAAGTATATTTTGAACTCTTACATAAATATATATTTTAGAAATAAAATAAAAGCATCCAACATACAAAAAGATTTGTTTAAAATAATCACTTTATTTAAATAAAATATAAAAATCAGTAGTAAGATTATAAAAATATAATTAAATGAAGTCAAAATCATTATTAACTCAATGCAATAATAAACTAATGACCATAATAAATAGAATAAGCATATCCTTTACACTTAATTTAATATTAAGTTTATTAATTATTTTTAAAAATTACCATTTTTTTATTTAAAAAATAAAATAAATTTAAATAATATCTTTATTAATTAAAGGTATCTAGCTTATAAATCGTAAATCTTAATGTAATAATTCATATAATTTTTTTCAAAAAGAAGATTATTGATATATTTATGGGTTAAGCCTTAATTGACTATCACCAAAATTAATTATATTTTTTATTTAGCTTTAAAAATTTATTTACTTAATTAAAAGAATGGGAAAAATATTAAATATAATGATTATTAAATTAAGTCATTAAATATTTAATTGTATACTCCAGAGATTGTTTTGGGGAGATAAAAATTTAGATTTTTGTTTAGATTTTTACATATTAAGCAATCAAATTAACTTAAGAATATTAAATAATTTATGACGGACATCTAAGATAATATATTATAATTTCTTAATAAAATCGAAGGTTTACCAAGAAAAGAATTTATTAAATTATTATATGTGAATTTATTGAAATTAAAAATTATGATTAGCTTAAATTAAAACTGAATATAAATAGAAATTTGTAATTAAAAATGGATCAGAGAGGTATTAGAGCCAAGTAGCATCAGTGAGTCCTAAAATCTGAAATATCCTTATTTCTTATACTATTTCTTAATTTTTTTACACAAACATTATGGTACAGATTTAAAGTCAATACTATCTCAAACCAAATGATCAGAAAATAAAACAAAATATTAGTAATTAGCTCAAAATATAATGCGTAAATCGCAAATATAGATGAAAGTATTTACAAACACATAAATCGCTTCTAATCCTAAGCTTGTACAAATTTACATATTCACAAATACTAGTCCTGCTCGCTCAAATAAAATGATTTTGAGAATCTAAATAAATAAAAAATAATAATAGTAATAAATATGAACAGTTAGATATTTCACAAACAAAAATTGTAAAAGTGCTCTTTATACTTAGACATTTTTTTAAATAATTTCTAATATTATCTGCAATTATAGATTAGTGACTGTTTTTTGTATTTTTGATTTTTAATATTTCCTATTCTTTTGTATTTTAGCAATGTTAAATAAGTTTTCTATCACTAAAATTCAAATTAAACAAAAATTTAGTCATTTGGTTTTTATATATAATTTCATTTTAAAACTCTGTTTGAAAATTTCTATTTTTGTAAATGTATTAGATTTTAAATAGTAACAGATATTTAAAATAAAATAGAAAATATTTAAATAATATTAAAATGATGTAGCCGCTATCCCCACTTTTGTTTGAGAAATACCATCATTTTATAATTATTATTTATTGTTTTAAATTTTGGATATGGGATATTTTAATTTATTTACTATTATAATATTTTCGTAATTTCATATAATTTTATTCTGAATCAAGAACAGTAAAGAATATATGAATTTATAAATATTTTTTTTAATAAATGATTCAAAAAATTATAAATGTATTATTATCAAATGTTCAATAACTATATAATAAATATTTTTAAAAGATTTTAATTTAAAAATTTCTATTGATAACATACTAAAAAAAGTTTATAGAATAATAAATCAAGTTTTTCAAGAATAACTATTAAAACATTGGACTACGCAAATAATGAACTGAAGCTAAAGCATAGAATTCAAAGATCAAAATTTGTTATTCATAAAAACAGATTCTTAAACAAAATTAACAAAGTTTTATTAATGATGTTTAGAGACTAATGAGTTATAATTTTAATAAGATTCAGCATAAATCAAACTAAGATAGAAAGCAATTAGTAAGAAAATTTCAATCTTCAACTTTCTATAAACTAGAATAAAACTTAAATTTTATAATTAATAGTTCTTTTTAAATACTAAAATAAATATTAAATTTATTGATAAATTTTAATTCAAAATCAAAGATGAGTTTTATATACTCGTTAATTTTTGTTTTGATTTTGATTCTGATTTGATTTAACATAAATAAAGACACATATTAATTTTTAATCAACGATCCTGATAAAAAAAATATATAATAATGTGAATACATTTGATTTGGAAAATCAATTCATAATTAATATATTAAAAAATTAAAATCGTGGTCGTTAACTTTCTGTAAACCGTGACAATATGGTACTTGTTTGATAAAGAATTAAAACTTAGCTTGACTTTACTATTGGCGGTACTAATTTATCGCATCCCCAAAGCGAGATAACTTGACTGTAATTTTGGGTGATTTGTTTAGTTGATTTTAATGCACAAATTAAACTCAAGTTATCTCGCTTTGGGGATGCGATAAATTGTAGCGCCAATAGTAAAGTCAAGCTAAGTTTTAATTCTTTATCATGCAATTACCATATTGTCAGGGTTTACTGCCACGATTTTAAATATTTAATTTCTCAATTATAAACTCATTTTCCAAATCAAATGTATTCATACAATAATAATGGAAAGTGCAAATTAGTTGAGTAGTGTAAAATTCATAATACTAAAATTT
The DNA here is from genome assembly GCA_000711775.1 of Oxytricha trifallax. Taxonomy (NCBI): domain Eukaryota; phylum Ciliophora; class Spirotrichea; order Sporadotrichida; family Oxytrichidae; genus Oxytricha; species Oxytricha trifallax. The sequence continues at coordinate 8,089 of ARYC01001132.1, read as the reverse complement.
ATTATTATTTTTATTTTAATTAAGAGTAGAATAAAATGTACTAATCTCAAATTTAAATAAATTTTAAAGTCTTTTATATTTATAATATATAAAATAAATCATTAAACGAATAAAATAAGTACAAACTTTTGTCAATGAGATACTTTTAATAAAATAAAGTTAAGATAAATAAATAAATAAAATAAAGATTTTATAGAGATATTAATAATAATTATTATTGTAAATATGATAATTAATTGGTGACTTATTTTATTATAAGTTAAATTAAATGCAATTAAATTTAGCTATATTGGACTATATTTGTTAAATTATTATCTAAAGAATAATATGGATTATTCTTAAAATAAAAAGTACCTTTTAAAATGATAGACGTTGCCTTTACTTTTATTAATTATCTTCAATTTAATTTTAATTTTACTAAAATTAATTATAATTTACGCAATATAATATTTGATAAAATAGAACTATTCATAATTTAAAAAAAATCAGCTTATTCAACATTTCATTTCTATTTATTTGAAGCGTTTTTACTTATAATTTTATTTTATTATACATATTATTCTCCAATCTAATCATAATTTTTTAATAAAGAAAATTTCAAATTTAAATCTCCAATTATTTTAATTATTTTTAAAAGATGGACAATTCTTGTCGAAAATCCTTAGTCCTCAAATTCAATAGAAGTCAATTTATATTTAATAGGACTCTAAGTCAAGTTCAGCCTTGCAATCGAATCATATTAATTTATATTTTAAATTATGTAAGCTTCCTCTAAACTCTCAAGATGGAATATTTATAAAATAAAATAAATAATTAAAATATAATAAATATTTATTAGTATTTAATATATAAAATTAAAATTTAATATTTTTTCATAAAAATAATAATTATAAAATCATTATCAAATTTACTGATAAATTATAGAGTTTTAAATAAGTTTAAGAACATTATAATATAAATATAAAATTTATCAATGAATTCTAAAATCTCAAAATTATTTTAGCAGAATTATTTACTAATTTATTTAGATTACAAATGATACTTAATATGGATTTTATTAATAATAAGATACAATCAGAAAATTATGTAAATAATAAATAAGGTTTGATAAATTTTTATGAAGCAGAGAACAAAATTCTTATAAACATTAACTATATTTTTTTTTAGAAATCTCTTGTTATTTTGTGGTGTTCTTTTAGTGAATTTAATTTTTTTAAATATTTATAAAACAACTTAAATAAAACAGATGATTTTTTTAAAAAATATTAAACTTATTAATAGCTAGATTCCAAATCCTTAATCATCAAAAGAGTATCAAGAGTGTATGCTTCCATCTTTAGCATTATAAAATTTGAAATTAAATTTGATCCTAGACATTTTATATTTAAGTCCATATAATTTAATTGTAAATTTTAAATGTTGCCAATTAATAAATGTGCATTTAAATCATTATAATTATCAAATAATTTGGGGTTTTATTCATGATGACTATGACACTTATTTTATATTAAAATTATTAGAATAGACAAAATTAAAATGAAATATGAAATTTCTCATCAATTATCAATATTTAAGTTTATTCAAATAAAATTAATTATCATAACGAGAAATAAACTATTAATTTTTAAAGAAGATTGAATTATGATGTCTTTTATAAAATTTTTAATTGATTACATGATTAAATGATTAAATTTTACTTAATTAAAGTCCAAAAACAAATGAACAATAAAGAAAAGTAAGTGACAGAAAGATTATTATATTTAAAGAGTTCATAGTAAAATAAAACAAAAATAAATAAATATTAATTTATAAGAAAAATAATAAATCACAATAGAATTAGTCCTAGTAATATAGCTAAAGCACATCTTACAGATGCCATACAAAATTCCGTTTTCTAAATTATTAATTGTAGAGTAAAAAAAATAAATAATTTTATTAATTGCTATCCTTTATTTAATTATTATCTTTGGATTTAATATTTATAAAAAAATTTGATTAAACTCTATTGATTATATCAATATCTTATTTTAATGTTATTTTATTTAAATTTACTAAAGAATATTTAAAAAATTCAAATTTAAATAACTATTCTTGCTATATTTTTTAGAAATATTAAAAATATAAATAAGCTATTATAAGTTTCAATTTAATTAAAATAATTTTAAAGACACCTAGGTTGATCTGTACCAAACTGATATAATTAAGATTTTATAAATTTATAATATTCAAATTATATTTTTTTTGTTTTTAAATAATTTATTTTTGTAATAAATTAATAATTCTTAAATATAATTTAATTAATTTAGTATATTATTAAAAACACTTTAGTTTAAGTATTGGCTCCGTTATGGAAACTTCCTATATTTAATTGCTTTAATAAAAATTATAGAAAACTAATATATAAAAAGATTTTCTGATTTGCTCTATTGATTTGAAATTATTGAAAAGTCAAGTTTAAATTATAACAATTTGATTTAAAAAAATTAAACTAAAATTTTAATTTAAATATTGAGTGAATTTATTATACCTAATAAATTTTTAAATCAATTTATTCTATAAAATGAAAATTCATAGTGTTTATACAAGATTAAAAACAAAGATAATTATAAATCTCATCGAGTTTTAACATTACCAAATAAACCAAATATAGAAAAAAACATATATTTTATAGTTAAAATTTTATCATAAGTAAAGTAAAGTTAACTTATTTTATAGTTATAAATAAATTCCAATCAAATCATTGTACATTATTTTTAAAGGATTAAAATTACTGGGAAGGTTCTTTTGTCTAATTAAATATGGTTTCATATTATATGTAAAAGTCAAATTTTGTTGTCCTTATAGAGTTATAAGTAATAAAAAAATAATAGTTAATAACTCATAATAAGATTTTACAAAAATTCTTCCTTATACTAAAAATTGAATTTAAATTAAATTTTTAAGTAAGTATAAATAATTAAGATCTTTGGATATTGTAGCAGTCATTTTATAATTAAAATAATAATTAAATTACTTTTATTAAAAACAATTTTGAATATTAAGTAACAATAGTTTTTTTGTGAACTTTTTATGATTATAAATTAACATTATTTTTACTTAAATTTTATCTATTTTTCTAATAAAATATTTATAAGATGAGAAGACTGAATGCAATATCATTAAATAAAAAAATAAAAATATTGTTTTTTTTAAAAATTTTAGTTATTTCATTCTGTAAATGAAGGAAAAAAGTTGAAAAACAAAATTTTTATCGTTTTAAAATACCCTAATAAATATAAAAGTGAAGTGAAATTAAATAATTACACAGCTTTTTAAAATATTAAATAAAAAATCAGTTTTCTTTGGTATTAAAATGATAAACAAACTTAATCATATTATGATCATATTTTTATATGGAATATTATTGTTTAAATGCATTAATAGAGCTTAATTGTTTAAAGTATATAAATTAAATTAAATTATAATAGGTATAATAAGAAGGAGAATTTGTATTTTTTTGTCATTCCCTTATTGTTTGGTTTCTGGTAAAATAATATTAGATGTGTATTTAGTCAAATTTATAAAAAACAAGAAATACTAACTTCCAACTTTGTAAATTAGCAATTTCTTTGAAGTTTTTGATTAAATTTATGATTTTTTTGCGTCAAATTTATTGGATATTAAAAAATTATTAAAAATAAGTTCTACTAATTTTCTCATTCAAGTAGATTTTCATGAATTTAATAATATCTAGTTATATTCAAACTTATTCTTCTTAAATCGAAAAGCCTAGTTATTTAATAGATAAATTAGTGAGAGATATATATCGCTAAATTATAATATAGAAAATCTCATTAAAATATATTTAATTAATCTCAATCACTCAATGCTGATTTATAAATTTATATATATATTTTTTTTATTTTCCAAATAAATTACACTGAAATATATTAAGCAATAATCAAATTAAATAAAATTTTAAATTAAATTTATATATTTTAGTTAAAGTCGTGCCATTATGATATATAAAATATACTGAATAATTTTCAATTATAAATTAAATAAAAAATAATATTAAATAATTATTCCTTATCTCAAAAATAATTATAAAATAAAATACTTATATTTCAATGAATTGTTTTTTTAACGATAATTATCAGAAATATTTATTACATTAGTTTGAGGTATAGAGAATTTGTAATGAAAATTAGTGTTTAATTTAACTTTAAATAAATGAAAGAGAAAAATCAATATAAATTTGATTTTACCTGAGCAAATTATGCTGAGTTATAATTAGAATCCCTAACAAAAGAATTATGTAATTTTCGAAAATTAATAAGTTTGCAAATATCTTTTGTTCAATAACATTTTTTTTAAATAACATAATATTTAATTAACCATTGAGTAAGAATTTAAATATTTACCAGAAATAATCAATTAATCAAGATTTCAATCAGAGTATTATATAATAATTTTACTAATTAAATAATTAAAACCACACTATATCCCTAACGATAAATGGATTAGAGATAGAGTGTGGTGGAGTGTGTTTTAAATATATAAATTAAATTATCTTTTAAATATGACATTTCATTTTATTAAAACAACATTTTAATTTAATTTAATTTATTAACATAATTTCTCTATTATATATTTCATTTATTTAATGATTAATTTTAAAACTTTCTTAACTCTAACAAATAAAAATCTTAAATGTATAAATTAATTATTTACCTATTAAATTAAAATGTTGTTTTAATAAAATGAAATGTCATATTTAAAAGATAATTTAATTTATATATTAAAACACACTCCACCACACTCTATCTCTAATCCATTTATCGTTAGGGATATAGTGTGGTTTTAATTATTTAATTAGTAAAATTATTATATAATACTCTGATTGAAATCTTGATTAATTGATTATTTCTGGTAAATATTTAAATTCTTACTCATTCTATGATCTAGTAAATTCGACAATCACTATGAGAATCCATGATATAAAGCTTAATGATCTATGTTTGAAGAGAAGAACAGGTGGGGATGTGGTTTTTAAGTAATAAAAAGCAATTTTTAATCAATCTGAAAAGTTTTTATACTAATATATTGCTGCTTTGATATTATTATTAAACAGTGATATGCTAAAATAAAATTAAAATCTTTCACAAAACCACTATATTTTGCAAGAAAATAAATAATGAACAAATAAATTATAGAGGGATAGTTGGTTTCTTGATATATTTATATTTAATATGCTATTTCCTGAATTTTACATAAAATTCGCTGAAACTTATTTAAAGAATTTAATAATTTAGAGGATATTTTAATATTCTTTTAATTCTTAAGTAAATTGAGTTCAATAAAATAACTTATAAATATATATATAAGTATTTTTAAAACTTTCCATCTAAATACATAAAATTGAATTTAATTAGAAAAAATTATCATAAGATATGGGTGAAATCCGTAAATTTATTTTGAAATTCCATATTAATCACAGTCACTATATTAATAATTTAATTAAAGTTTAATAATTTATTAAAATTTATATTTAATCTTCATTGTATTTAAAACTCAATCTCTCTTTATGTGAATATCTCTCTCAGACCTTATCATAATCACAGCCTACAAAAATTTATTTCCTTAATACCCTGCAACCTTCGTAGTTGTCAACATTCTGACATTAGCGTCAACATTCAGACATTTTTGACTTATTTTATTTTTGTGATTTTTTTGTGATTAATGGCTGAAATGGAGCTTTTTCAGTGATTATTCACAAAAATAGTTTTTAAAAATTTGGATAATCACAGTAAGAATTCCATCTCTGGAACTTAGAAAACTTTAACTTTTACTTCCTATTTATATTAAACTTACTATTATAATATAAAGTTTTCTAAGTTCCAGAGATGGAATTCTTACTGTGATTATCCAAATTTTTAAAAACTATTTTTGTGATTAATCACAGAAAAAGCTCCATTTTAGGCATTAATCACAAAAATAAAATAAGTCAAAAATGTCTGAATGTTGACGCTAATGTCAGAATGTTGACAACTACGAAGGTTGCAGGGTATTAAGGAAATAAATTTTTGTAGGCTGTGATTATGATAAGGTCTGAGAGAGACATTAACACAAAGAGAGATTGAGTTTTAAATACAATGAAGATTAAATATAAATTTTAATAAATTATTAAACTTTAATTAAATTATTAATATAGTGACTGTGATTAATATGGAATTTCAAAATAAATTTACGGAATGTATCTGAAATTTGATTCAATCCAAATAACTTAAAATTTTTGGCAGTTGTTAAAAAATATTATTTCTTAAAAAAAATTTTTAAAAAATTTATTTTTTTAGTAAATACCTAAATTTGCTTTATGATAATAAATCAGGCCAGATATTTCATCCCCCTTATAGAGACAATTTAATAATGGATTTAAAATAACAATATAAGATAACAGATTTTTGTAAACTTATAATTAAACAAATAATTGTTTTAATTCAATTAGCTAAATCTTTTTTGGTTTTGTGTTTAAGAAAGATTTTGTAACTTTTAATATAAATTTATAATTAGGTTCTTTAATTAGAATTTTTATAAAAATATTAGTTTTTAATTAAATTCAAGTTGAAAAAAAATTTAACAATAATAGTAGTCTTATAAAAATCAAAAAATTTTACTTTATCGAAGGATTTCAAGTATAAAATATTTCCATAAATATCAGTCCTGGATATGAATGCTAAGGAGGATATATTCCAATAGTTTGAATAATTATTTGTAGTAAAATTAGCTTCAGGAAATAGATCTGCGGAAAGTGTTTCTTTTTAATTTGTAATTTTTGATCTAGATAATTCATTAATCATTCTAATTAACAAACTTAAAGTAATTTTAAATTTGTACTTTCTAACTTTTACTTAACTTTAAGGAGTGTTGTTTTATATAATATTCTATAAATACTGGATAATATATTTATTCTAGGTGATCAATTGGGACTTAACTAGAATTTTTAGGAATGAAATTAAAGTTTTTATAAAATCTGTTATATTTTATGAATAAGCCAAAAAGCTAGAGAAATTTAATTAAAAAATTATATTTGTATAAAGAAATGGTGTTTCAATTTTTATTTATAAAAAAAATTAAAAAAAAATTAAATTTTAAAATTATAAATAAAAAGATCTTTAAATTAAATTACTTTAGAAGTAGAATCTAAAAAATATGTTATAATAATTTATAATTATTTAATTGAATGTTTCTCCAATTGATATTAGCTCATTCAAACCCTTAAAATTGTATTAATGTGATCTTAAGCATATATAATTTAAAAGGGATATTAAAAATAAAAAAATTGAATTAAATAAAAATTAACCTTACAAATATAATAATTAGTCAAAATAGTATAAAAATCGTCAATAAAGAAATCCTTAAATACAAAGAAATATATATTATACTAACTTTATTCGTTTTTAACATTTAATAATTGAAATATTTGTAATTTATGAACGAATTTTATTTTATTATTAATTTATGTATTTAAACATATTTATTTGGGTGTTGTAGTCAATTGCTCACTGAGGTAACAATTGCTCACTGTGAGTGTCAATTGCTCACTGATGTAACAATTGCTCACTGTGAGTGTCAATTGCTCACTGAGGTAACAATTGCTCACTGTATAATATATAAGAAAAATTTATATGCGAGAGCAGGCAAAAATATTAATAACAAAGCAGGGTCTTAGGGGTGCAGCCCCTAACGGGGTCAATAGGGACAGAGCCCCTTGTTATCGCAATGCGATACAAAGTAATTGCAGGGGTCAAGGGGGCATCCGCCACCTGTGGGAGGGGGTTTCGGGGGAGGGCAAAGCACTTCCCCGAAAAACCCATTTGACCACTTGTGTAAGAAATACTATGTATTATGTGTAAAATTTAATCGTTAAAATATTCATAAATTGTTTATGTTAAATGTGTGTTATATGTATTATTAACGGTCATATGAATTTAAAAATTAAGCTAAATTTCTTCTCCATAGAGCTTCAAATTAATATGGTTCTATTTATTCTGGGTTGCCTGGTAATGTATTATACACATGCTTGATATGATACTTCAATACTGCCCAG
>ARYC01001131.1:0-55277 GCA_000711775.1 Oxytricha trifallax | reverse complement strand
TCATTAATTGTAAAATCTAATGGTGATAGTTTATAGTAAAATATATTGACTTGAAACATTTTGAATAAAAAAATTAGTTAATATTAAATGTGATTTACTAGACTACTTTCGACTTTACAATTCTTTCATAGGCTTTATTGTAAATTTAACATCCATATTATGAGAATCTTGTGCTAGTATTTATGCTATTCTATCAAATATGTCTCTCTGTAGATTTATTGATGAATATTTATTTATAATTTAATTTATAAGTGAATAGTATCTTTCAATGAATTAAATTAAATTAGATTTGCTTTTTCATAATCAATCGTGAATAGATGAGAATTATTTGATTTGCTATTATAGCAATATAGTTACAATTAATGAATCTCATAGGGCTTTCTCGAATTCTTCTTAATATTTTCATTTATTTGAATTTCTTGCTTCAAGAATTAAAATAGTAATTATGTTAAAAATATATTAATATATAATTTTTATTAAAATGATGAAACTATTTGGGGAAGAGAATTCACACTTAAAATAATCAACTTGTGATCTCTAAATTTTTCATATATATTTTTCTTAACCAATTCAATTGTAATTAATTTACTAATATTTATTAAAGTATTATATATATAATTTAATGTCACTAAGAATTGTTTAATGAGATATTGAGTTATGACGAAATCAAATTCAGACTTAAGAGTTTTATAATTTATTTGTGAATGCTAGTTATTCAAACTTTATTGATATTTTTAAATGCAGATCATTTTTGATTAGAATGCCAGATTATTTTAGATATTGAGATTTTCATTTCGAGTATCTTAATATTAAAAGAGCATTTATATTTTTACAATAATTAATCTTCTATACCAATGCAACGTTAACTTTTTCTTATTTTCTAATAATCAACTTCTTTTTAATCAATAAACTGTGATTATTTATTATTTTACTAATGAGCATTGATTTAAGGCCTATTCACAAATTTTATAGTTTAATATTGTTCAAATTTATTGGTTTCAGATTCTAAATCAAATATTGGGAAGATCTTATTTGCAAGAAATTCTAAGCAGTCATCTTAGTTTTATTAAAATCATGGATATATATAAATATATCATTTATAAATAATTTATGATAGTTTTAAGATTTATTGATATTGAAGATTTTTAATTTTGATTTCAGATCAAGAATCTTATCGGTTAAATCTCTATACTCAAATGAAATTTTTTAAATAAAAATATATATTTTATAAAATTATTATCAATTCACAGATTTAAATGAAAAAGCTGTAGGGGGTTGCTGGGCTCAACGCATGAGGGACCAGTCGGTGGGGTTCAATCTGTTAGCATTCAATCTTCGAGTGAGCTGGATCCTAAGATTTCCCTGCATTAGATGAGTCTACTGGCTTGAGTTCAGTTTCCTAGGTAATAGGGAGCAGGATGAAGGTACGCTCTGCCTTTGTAAGTGATAAGACGAAAACCATTGAAGCCAACGATAAGGATTTTTCTCCCACACCGGGTTAGGGTGCTGAAGCTACCACAGCGAAAGGATAGGGATTACGTTTCCCAGCAGCGGTGGGATCGGTTAGCGTTTTTCTCCATCTTCTGTTATTTAGTTGGATCTCACGAGCTCTGTCCCCAGGTACAAACTGTGGTGACATCTTGATTTTGGGAGAATACTAGGTAATAGAGAGAATAGTTTTTTTTAGTTTTCTACTTCATGAATGCCACGTCAACTCACTCAGATACGTCTACGTCACGACTAAGGTTGATGGTTTGATTTTAGTATTAAACAGTGATATGTTAAATTTATTTGATTTTAAATCATTTACTACCACTAAATGAAAAAGCTTTAGGAAATTGCTTCAATATAAACTTCTAAATTATATCAAGACACTTAGCTGTTTATTTTTCATCACTTTATGATTGCTCAATAGATATTTATTTCGCAAAATTATTTATCAAATCCTTAAGCCCTCCGTAATAATAATAAATAAAAAGTATTATATTTATATTTTTATAAAGAGACTTATGGAATGGAATGGAAATATCACGTATATTATTCATTACTTCCAAATAATCAAATAAATTACTGCTTGATCTTATTCTATTCTATAATTTATTCTCTAATATGAATCCTTTGAGATATGAGGTGTAGACTTTAGAGTGATAGCTTAAATATTAGATAATGGCTGTGTTTTGTTCCATGCCAGATGGGATTAGATGATTAATTAAAATATAAATTAATAATATAAAACGTGTAGATGATATTCAAGCAAGATTTCATCAATATAAATAAATATAATTTAAAATTTCTGAAAAGTTAAATTGTCCACTTTAACAACAATTTCCATAATAAATGATAAAATATTATACAATTTTTTATTTCTTCTCTATCTATTGTTGAACTTAGTTACTGTTCTTATTATCTGTGTAAATTGCTGTTAAATTAATCAAAATTAAGCATCATGCTTTCATTCAAATCTAACCCTTTTTTAATGTTAACTTGCCTCATTTTTTCTAAAATCTCTATATAACTCTTAACATTTAAACCCCCTCTTCTCAGTTTATTAATTCATATAAATTATTTAGATTTACAAACAAATATTGGTTTATTTTGATTGATTTTTATGGCTTTAATTTGCTACTGATAGCAAAAAGAAATCCATAGACTAATTTATTGAGTATTTAATTAATTATATACTAACTTAAATGCTTGTTAATAAAATGAATGAAGTATAATTTTTAAATTTTCTTTTCTAAAATAAAAAAAAAATTTGTTTAAAAAATATTAAAAAGCCTTAAATTATGTGCAAGTTTAAACATGGTTATGTTTGGTTTTTATGTATTTTATATATTAATGTTTTACTTTTTAAAACTATAATCAAGTTCAATATATTAATTTCCAAAATTAATTTATTTATTAAAAAAATGAATATAATGCCATTTTTACAAAAAATGTACATTCGATGTTAAAAAAAAAGAACTAAAATTGAGCCTTCCTAGTAGTTAATGGTTTTAATTTACTAATTTCAAAACAGATGAAATTCTCTAGAACACTATCAATCCAAAGAGAACCAGACATTTTGAATTATTTTCAAATATTTTCTAATACTTTGGTAATATTTTTATCAATTTTTAAGTCCCAGATTCTTAATGAGCTCTATCTGTCTGATGTTGAGATGGAATTAGTGAGTCAAACCAAACCCCGAGATGCTTTTCAATTTCCTTTCTCAAAGAATTTCATTTTGGAAAATTAAGAAAAATGAAATAATTATAATCTTTTATATATACTGAAAAAAGATATTGACATTTCATCTTTAAACAGAATAGAATTGGAAGCTTAGAAGTAAGGAATTTGATTCAACTTTTCTCTGTGGCTTATTTCATTTGTTAAATTTATAGATTGTTGGGTTCTAGCCAAATATTCCATAAATAGAGAGATTATATCAGATATACATGGCCAGTTTGATAGAGTATTTCAAAAATGCTACGGTAATCATTTTCTGAGAAATCTGTGTATATTCCAAATTTGTACTTTAATTTTATAGACCACAAGAAAGATGATTTTATAAGACTTAAGATTTTCAAAGGATTGAGTTTTGATAATACTTTATTTTAATTTTTCATGTTTTAATATTATTGTATAATTTTGATAATTCATAGGTCATCTTAGAAATAGCCTTTTTAAAAGGAAATCTTATCCAAACCATTAATTTTTATATCATATTCATCGTCAAATGCTGTTACATTTTATTTGCCTTTTTATTAATTTTTAGGTTATAAAAATTCTCTCAAAGTTTTGAATTGTTTCTTTGAATCCTGTTGTTGGTAATTACTGCTTCTATTTCTATCTCTATTTACATTATTTAAGTTATTTTAATCATTTGTTGTAAGATTTGATTAATTTGTTTGAAACCTAGTCTAAAAATAATCTAGGCGAGTTAATTGGCACGACGTTGCTCTATTAAGGTAGCTGAGTGTTTGCCTTGCATAATCATCAATTCAAGCCTTTGTAAATGGTTCTCTAGCTATAAAGCAAAAGTATAAGGAAAATGATAAAACAATTTACATATAATTAATTAGAGTTATTTGAGATGGCCTATTAATTGTATACAAAATTATACACTTAAAATAAATTAATTTTAAATTTATTCTTTTTTAATACATGATGGAATTGCAAAAAAGAATAGCTTAAGAATACCTTTCTTTTTTATACTATATTTTAGCTTAGTTTATAAGTATTCTAATTTATCTATCATTACTGATAGTATTTATATATTTATTTAAGAACAGTTTATTTTCATATAAAATCCAATTTTAAATTAATGATGCTAATCTCTTCATTTACATATCTCTCTTAATAAACTTTACACAATTAAAATACCAATTCCCTCTATAAAATTTAAGAATCTTCACTTGTATGTTTATTTTTCTCAATAAATTTAACATTTTTGAACTTAATTTGATATTGATATTCTTTTAACTGATCTATACTTTCTTATAAATTAATGACTTTATTATTATTATGAGTTTCTTAGGTATTTTAAGTCATTTCTTAATTATTCTCATATAAATTGACTTAAAAGTAGGTTATTAAGTAGCATATAAGAATTAGGGCTAAAGTGGATATTTAAAAGCCTAATTTAGTGAAATTGTAAAAAATTGCAATCGCTCTCTGTATATTTAATAAAAATAAAATAAATTAATTTAAGGAGTCTTTGTATGACTATGAAAAGGTTCTTATATTCCACAAGTTCTTATATTCCACAAGTCTCATTTATTTGTATTTTATTTGGGGAGGAATAGAAATACAAATTTACATCCTAAATATTAATATAGAATAGTTTTTATGCTCTGTAAATTGTAATTAGTAAGGAACAATAATAATCACTTAAACTATAAATCTAATTATTTATTTTTAAACAATTTATTCTCTTGACCCATTTATTTGAAATGTTTTTGTATATCTAATTATCTATATTTCTTGAGTTTAGCATAACAATAAATTCTTAACTTTTTGGTAAATCTTATATCCCATAATATCTCATAGTCAGATGCACTAATTATTTAATTTCAAAAAATAATAATTTAATTATATGATTATTGCAAGACTTTCTTGACATTAAAAACTACCAACTAGTAATATTTAATTCTGTCTTCCATCACTTTTTTACACATAAAATAATAAAATTTAAGCTCCTTATAGCTTTACTCCAGCTAATATTTTTACTACTAATTTTTATATATTTTTGCTCTTAAATAGTGAATGGTAGCTTGATATTTATTAATATCCTTCAGTTCTCTAAATTTATCAAAATTCTCAAATAACTCGGTAAAAAGTATGTTGTACTAGTTGAAATCTTTAATATTAATTTTATATTTAAACCATATTTTAGAATTTATATAGTAAAATACATGTAAATCTTAATTTATCATATTTTCGTAATTATGGTACTATATTGTTTTTTGAGATTGTAAAATCATCGTTAAAGCTTGAATTTATAATTTTTATTGCAATTTAAATACTATTTATCATTATTAATTTAATATACAAGTCTAACTTGAGAAAAATTACAAAACCATCTTGCTCATTAACCTCAAAATGTTCAGAAATCAAGTTCATTTCAAATAAATTTCTTTATTTTTTAGTCAATTATGTATAAATGTATATTTAGTATTTTTCCTTGTATTTCTGAATATTATCTTATTTAAATTAAGAAGGTTTCAGGGTTTGACTGAAAAAAAGTTAATAATTAGGTGAGGGTGTTTTGGGGTTCCAAAATTTATGAATTTTATGTACTAAGTTTCATGATCCTGATCAGCTTATTAATATATTATTTTAAAAATAATATATTAATAGTATTGATATTTTTAATTGTTTAATAATAGTCATCATAATATCGAAGACAATTTATTAGAAAAATGAGCATAAATATTTTAATATAAATGTAGTTGACAACAGATGTAGAAATTACTTTTCTATTGATGTCAGTTTTATAATTAAATATTCGAATATTTATAGATCTATTAAAATAATATGAAATTACAATTTAATTCATATTAATTAAAATTGTTTTGAAATACAATAAGGTTTCATCAAGATTTAAAATCCCGAAAAAATAAAGTTTACTTAATTAAACATACTTTTTTAAAAAAATCATAAGAATATAACTAAATTTAAATTTTATATAATAATTCCTTTTATTATATATATATCAATTTCAAATTTTAAGGGATTAATTCAAAATATGCAATTGCCTTTTAATAAATTATTACTAGATAATAATTAATGAATAAATTAAATTTATATTATATTTTATAAATTAAAGTAAATTAATGTGAGAATTTTTCTAAGAATTCCTTGTTGTAATTATTAAGAGTTTCTTTTTACATTTATGCTCTCTAGAATTAATATATTTATACTTATAGAACCTTTGCTTTCTTATCTAATCAAATAAAAATAATGAAATTAATTTATTATTATTATCTATACTAAGTTTTGTTAGAAGTTAAAGCATTTTTCCAAGTTGATAGAAACTATTTTCTAATTTAATTTACGAAGTTTGGTACTCTTATAATTAATTTTTTAGTATGTTCAAATTTTGTTAATCATTTTTGTTAGTTATTTTTAATATTCTGTACCTAACTGTAAAAATTTGTAAATAAAAATAAGATATTTTATTTTAAATTCACTAGATTTGCAATAAAAATCTCTAAAATTTTGAAAATCTGCGGTACTATAATACTTTGCATAAATTTTGGGGGGGTAGTTTCATGCACTTATTTTAAAAGTAAAGTTTTATTAATTTTACATAAATTTAAAGATTTAAAATTGTTTAACCAATTATATTTTAAGAGGATATTGTTGCATTATTTAAATTGTTCAAGAAAATAGTAATCGAATGTGTTAAAAACATAAATTAAAGAACATTAAGAAATATAATTGGATAAATTTATGCAAAGATTTTTTCATGGAACTTATATTCATATAGATATTAACTAATTGATTAATAAATTAAATATAATTATAACAATGAAAATATTCTGGAAGTTTTTTGATAGTAGTCATAAAGATTTATTTATTATAGAAAAGAAAATTTTTATTTAGTGCTGGAAACTTCCCTAAAATCTTTGTGTTAAGATCTCGTCATTTACTTTTTTTATTTCTTAGTTACTTTCAATCAATAAACGATTTTTATCAAATTAATCGAAATTATTCGTTATTTAAGTCAATATCTCTTAGAGTATACAAATTAACTTAAAAAAAATTTAAGAGCATTTTAACTATATTTATTTGAATTTTTTTAAAAGTAAAATTTTAATATAAAAATATTTAATTTTTAATGAACTAATGCTGATTTTTCAAAGATTTGAGTATGTCTACACAGTTAATTGGAGAAATTTGACTTGATTAATTCATTTGCAAATTTTGTTGCTGTTATAAATATATGAATAACTTTGAGATTAATATTAAATTAACTAGGAGCCATTCAAATTTCTTTTAGAATTTTTTTATCCAAATAGTCATTTAAGATTATTTAGTAAATGTCAAGGTATTGCTTGGCTTTGGGTAATTGTTTAGACTGCTATTGAGACAAGAATTGGAGCTACCTAAGGGGTTTATATTTAATTCT
The DNA here is from genome assembly GCA_000711775.1 of Oxytricha trifallax. NCBI lineage: Eukaryota > Ciliophora > Spirotrichea > Sporadotrichida > Oxytrichidae > Oxytricha > Oxytricha trifallax. The sequence continues at coordinate 47,662 of ARYC01001131.1, read as the reverse complement.
TTAAAAATGTATTTTTATAATAATGTAAGTTTGAATTGATGCTCAATTTAATTTAAAAACTTAAATTTGCCTCATCTTCATCTGATTCATAGCCCATAAATAATAAAATATTTAATATGCGAATCTTGCTCTTTCGAATTATTCGATACTTTAACAGAGTTCTGATTCATAAATATATCAATTTCCTTTTGTATGGCATTAGTAAATTTAATGTAATTTATTTTAATTAATTAATTACGCAGTGTTTACATACAAGACCAAGCAACTTGATTAATTTACCTGAATATTTTTGAATCATAACTACTTTTCAATATTTGGTTGAAAGATTAATTAAGACTCTATCTTAAAAAAATATATTCGATTTTATATTGAATTTTTAGATTTAGTTGATTTAAATATAGATAATTGTATTAATTAATATATCCAAGTAATTAAAAGGTATTATTGAAAATTTAATTTATTTAAATTCAAATTATAAATTGCTCATATTTTTTTATACTGATTAATATCAATTAAATTCCCTCTTTCTTATATCGCTTATTTCTAATTATTAGTAGGAAATTAATCTATTTAGTTTGTTTATTGCAAAATTTAGCCCTTTTATAGAATATCAAACTTAAATAAATCTGTTTAGCAATAATTTTTAGAAAGTTTGAGTAATATTCAAGCCAGTATACTTTTAAATAAAAATAATTATTAATTTATACTTGTAATTTAGGTGAAAATTTAGCATGAATATTATAAGCACTAATATTCTTTTATATGCAGTCAAAGATTTAATAATTTATTCGTATTATAAAAATAATTAGCATTATTAATTTGTAAACAGCTTGATAATATGCATTTTATATAATATTAATTTGAGTAATACTTCCTAGGATTCACATTAGATAGTTGCTGAATTTAAGAATAGCTCAATAATAAAATAATTTTATTAAATAAATTTATATATCATGAGGTATATCATTTTAATCTTTGAGATTTTCTTAGCATTTAAACATTGTGTATATCTCAATTATTAAATTAGATATAACTTGGCATGCTATTTATTGTTTAGGCATATCTTAAATCCATTCTAATTTATAATAGTCCTAATGATAGAAAATACTAATAAAAAATTTAATTTTATGATTAAGAGTTTAGACTTAGTTTGCACCGAATGATTCTGGGATTTATTATTAATTATGCATAGTTATAGTAAGTGATTTAAAGATTCTCAAGTGACTTAAGAAGAAAGATTTTAGTTGTTAAGTGTTTTATTTTGATAAGGAATTTTAAGTATTTTTACTATATCTCCTATCATTTTGTAAACTCATTAGTCTGTTAATTGAGCACAGCTGTAAAATATCATGAAGTGTTTAAATTGTAGGTACTGCATGATTGTATTCATCATCTTCATCTTCGTTCTTACTAAATAGTATTTGAATAAATCTACATAAAATTAATTATAAGTTATATTAATTCTTCACTAAGTCAAGCAGAGTTTCATAATAAAAGTATAGTATAATAGTATAATTTATTTAGAAATGATCTAGGAAAATTTCTCAGGAAATTTAAGGGAGTTGTGATTGAAATTTAGATCAATCACAATTTTTTGAAGGGTTAAAGTTAACATAATTTTAGTTGTTAAGATATTGTTTTTCATTGATTGTGTTTAAGCGAAATCAAGATACATGTGGTTTATTTAGAATCTCTCATCTTTTATAAAATTCAAATGTAAATAATATCTTTGGTAATTTAGTCTTTGAAGATCTACAATTCTTACAATCAATTGTCCTCAAGTCTCTCATTTTCTTTACTAAAATTATAAATTATTGTAATTTAAGCATATCTATTATTTTTAAAAAGTTTAAATGCATCATTATATTCAAACACACCGCTTTTAATTTTAGCATTAAACACACATCTTCCATAAACCCAATACATTTTCCAATTTTAACTGAGTTATTTTCGTGTATTTATAGGTATTTTTACTCCAAAATTCCCTCATTTATTTTTTAGTATCAGATTCACTTTAATTTTTATTTGAAAATAGTTATCTTTCGGAGTCAATTCTTGATTAAATTAAGGTGTTTAAAGTATTAAAAATGTGAGTTGGATGTAAGGTAGTCAGTTTTATTAGGCAGGTTACATTTTATAGTATCTACAACCTTGACTATAGAAAAATAAAATTTTTAAAAATGTAGGTTCGATTTTTTAAAAATAAAATTATAGAACTTATTAAGTACTTTTGCTGTTATTGAAGATAAGATATTTTAAATCTAAGGATATTTGATTATTAAACTATCAACATAAAATAATAAATACTTATAACATATCTTTTTGGTTGTTAAATTACTGGATAAAGTTCTTAAGTTCTTAAATTGATTCATTAATGATGGATGGTTCTTAATTAAGATTAAACTTATATTATTGATTTGATAGAGCTATAAGAAAGTCTGGTAAGAAATATATAATATATTTATTATTTAATTGGTATTCCCTTACTAATTTATAGGAAATAATTTTTCATGTTTTTATTTGTGAGTGGTAATCACAAGATATGAATGACTATATAATTGCCTAAATTATATCAGGTTTATAAGGTTAATTATAATTTAAGTAAAAAAATATTTGAATTGATTAATAACTCTCAAATAAATCGATCTATAGAAATAAATCTAAAAGAACAAATTATAAGATGTAAAATTTAAAAATAAAAAATAAATTAAAAAAAGTATAATGTTTAACTTTGATTTATAAGAAAATCATTATTCAATTTATATCAATTCGGGTTAATATTCAAATTGTAAATAATTGTATAGCTTCTAAATTTTGCCTTCAAATTATAATTTTATTTTCAAGTAAATTTTTCCATAAGTGTCAAATAGTAAAAAATTATAAAATGTATTTTAGTTTGATGTTTTTGCAAAGCTCCTCAATTGTGTTATTTCTTATGCGTTTGCATTGAGATATTGATTATAAGAATTCTACTATTACTTAATTATAAATCATCATTTTTGGATTTTTAATGTGAAAGTTTATAAATATCTATTAAAGTTTTCATATAAATATATCTAAATTTAAATGAAGCTCTTCAGTAAAGTGAAATTTGAAAACATTTGCTCTTTCAATGGAAAGATTATTTTTTTTAAATTATCAAATGAAGTGTTATCATCAAGATCTTTTAAATTTATAAAAAAAATGTCATTTCTAATAATAATTTTATTGTAAATAAGTTAAATTAATCACCTTAAAACTGATTAAATTACTAATTAATAGCTACAATTAAGTAATCACAAGCTTATCTTCTTGCTAATTTTATGATTCGCTATTTAAGGTCTTAAGTAATAAATTAATATTGTAGAATTGATATTTCATTATGAAGAAAAAAACTCAATTTTATTAATTACATTTAATTAAGTTGATATATGAACATAGATCTCGAATTTATAAAATCTGTTTATTTCATAACCTAAATTAAAAACCATCAATAATATTTTAATAACTTTTAATCAATTTACACTTTGGGATTATTCAGAAAAATTGCTTTTAAATTGAGATAAAATACTGGATCATAAGTAGAATCAATTTTGATTTTGTATTAATATATTTAAAATCAATATCTGTAATGATTGATTTAAATATATATAATTATTTTGTCCACAAATATTATGTATTCTATTAATAAATGTGATTGAAAATTATTGAAGTGAGTAGCTAAAATTTGGCGACACCATCATTGTTTAGTATAAAAGGCTGCAGGCATTATCAAAGGATTTAAAAAAATATATAAATTTATTGAGAAAATTATTAGATACATCCAACATATTGTTAGAGACTTTATTCAATTTTCCAATCAGGTTATTGAGTGAGACCACTGAATTAAATTGAGAAATATTTTCAAAATTTTAGCATTCTGACTAAAAGTTAAAATTACTTTCATCTATGAGAAGTAATTTCAAGCAAAAATCTAATGGCTGTAAAATAAATAAATTTATATATAATTATAAATAGTCATCAAAGACTGAATCTGGTTTTATGACTCATCTATGTCTGAAATGCTTTACCTCCCAATTAAATTTATTGAAGTGTCTTAGAATAATGCTATTTTTTAAATAATCTTTTCAAGATTTCGGAAATCCACTCTTTGAACAAATCATCCTCTTAGATTTTAATATCCTTACTGTTTATTTTTGGCCTACTTTAATTAGCTTGCTTGCTTTTAAGATTCAAAAATTGAGTTATTAGAAGATTCAAATTTTTAAATTCCATTAAGGGCTTCAAGATTTATGAAGTCTGCGATTTGAATGAATTTAGATTTTCTAGATTTATCTTACTCAATTGCGATCACTCAAAAATGAAATTAATATATTGAATTATTGTATATGATTCCTTTGAAGTAAAAGCACAATTGAGTTTCAAGTTTTTTCAAAGTTTTTCTGTATCTGAGAAAACTACTGATTTATTCTACCCGAGCCTCAGAAGCCCGCTCCCTCAATACATCCCTTTGCCTTTGACATAACGATGTTTATTTCCTTCAAAGTATAATATTCAACTCTGTTAACTTCCATTTTGTGCAGGAGTGAATTTAAATTCATTTGTATTTTAATTTTATTTTTTAAAATCCTTCCCGTAATTTAACTTATTTTTCCAAATATTCATTTAATTTAGGTTAATTACATTGTGACAAGTGTTCCAGAAACTAAAAACGTTGACAAGCTTTTGAAGGGGCCAGACGGAATTTTCAAGAATGCAAGAAAGGGGACTATGATTTGCGATACCAGGTACTATTTCGCCAATTGCCTCTAAAGAATTTGCAGCTGAAGCTAAGAAGAAGGAGTTTATATTTGTAGACTCCCCTATGTCAGGTGGTATCACTGGTGCTCAAGCTGGTACCTTGACCTTTATGGTTGGATGCGAGAAAGACCACTTTGAATAAGCAAAGAATGGAAAATCTTTTAATAATCAATCTTAAATATTTTAAGATTCTTTATAAATTCGGAACAGATTTTATAATACTTAGTAGTTTTATTGTATTTATATTATAACATAAAGAATAGGTTTGAAAGTAAAAATCACAAACTCATTTACATAAAAAATTTAATAAAAAAATCAAATATTATGGGGTTTAATAATGTTCTTCTAGGTATGGGTAAGAACATATTTCACTGTCGAGGTCCAGGCGCAGGAGAAGTTGCTAAGATTTGCGATAACTTGATTCTTGGTATAAACATGATTGCCCCAGCAGAAGGTATGTTTCTCGGTGAGAAACTAGGAATTGACCCCAAAGTTCTCTCAAACATTCTTTCAGTAAGCACTGCAAGATCTTGGTGTGTTGATACCTACAAACCCAGACCAGGTGTTCTCGAAAACGTTCCAGCAAGCAGAAACGATAATGGAGGGTTCCAAGTCAGACTAATTAGAAAGGATCTAAGTATTGCACTCGAAGCTGCCGAGTAAACTGAGGCAGCTACAAAATTCGCTGAGCATGCCATCAACTACTATAGAGAACTTGAGAATAAAGGATTTGGCAAGAAAGATTTTGGATATGTTTATCAATACATTCACAAGAACTTTGAGTGATTAATTCATGAAATTTATCGATTGATATTTAAAACTTAGTATTATAATTAATTTTTATATGATTACTTTTCTATATTAGTATAATCTAACTTTATTATAATGGGGATATTATCTAAATAAAAATGTATTAGAAAATAAAAATAGAAATCTACTCCTTCTATTATTATAATCATAAAACTAAACAAAAGAATAAAAATGGAGACTACAAGTGACACAACAGATTAAACCTAAGAATAACTTGAACAAATGAAGTTATCTGACAGTACTAACTTTACAGGAGAAGCAATTTAAATGCAAGGATAATTAGAAGTTGATGAAAAAAGAAATAGATGGTAATTAGTATGTTTTCTCAAAGTCGATTAGTGTCTCGAAAAATTCATTCGTAGATAGTCGATAATATATTGATAAGCTCTGCCCTCCTCCAGTCTATTTTTAGATGAATTACTGCTCTAGGAATTGCCAGTTGAGAAAGAAGAAATATTGAAGGGGCTTTAAGAGACACCTTTGGGAGGATTGGTTTGTGTTGATAAGGAGGCTATGGAAAAGCAAAAAGGTGTTTTGGTAGATGTGCTAAAGCAATTGACTGTTAATATTATGAAAGGATTAACGATTACTCACATTCCACTTCCAGTGAAAATATTTGAACCGAGATCAACTCTATAAAGAATTAGTGATCTATTCTCATTTTCCCCTATATTCTTGACCAGAGCCTCTTAAACACCCGATCATTTGGAAAGATTTAAGTTGGTTATCGCAAATGCAGTTTCTTCTATTTACTTGTGCTGCGCCTAAAATAAACCATTCAATCCTATTTTAGGAGAAACTTTACAAGCATAATTTTCAGATGGCACCGAAGTATACTGTGAGCATACATCCCATCACCCACCTATTTCGAATTTTTATGTTCATCCTAAAGATAGAAAAGGGTATGAATTCTGGGGATTCTATGAATTTGTAGGATCAATGAGTGGAAATTCACTTAGGGCTGGACAAAAAGGTCTAAACAACATAAAATTTGAAGATGGACAACATATTAGATACTCACTGGTTGATTCTAAATTAAGAGGAACAATAATGGGTGACAGAACTGTGGAAGGAGTTGGTAATATGGTATTTGAAGACTTAACCAATAACTTCAAATGTGTCTTGTTTTTTAATACATACTGAAAGAAACTGGTAAGAAAGATTAATTCTTTGGAGTTATTTACAAAACTAAATAACCGATTGATCCAGTAGCAAGCTTTAAAAGTTATTACATTAAATGAGCCAAAGACATACCAGATATTAGCAAAGTAGAACCTGAAATCGAAGAAAAATTAGCAACAGTGACAAGAAGTTTGTTAAGAGAATTAAAGATAGATGATTAAGTTTATTGGAATATAGACTAGGATAAGCCGTTAAGACAAATTCCTATGTTAGATAAGAGTCATTTTGTACTACCTTCAGATTGGAGATACAGAGACGATCTCATCTGGCTTAAATATGAAAATATTCCAATTGCTCATAATTGGAAAGTCAGAATGGAAGTTCAGCAGAGATACGACAGGAAATTAAGATAGCTCAATTAGAAGGGCAAAGGATCTCATTGAAAGAGATCTAACAAATAAGAATATTATTTTTGAATTCATAAATTAGATACTTTTCCTAAATATTCTTTCAAGAAAAATTACTCTATATAAAAATTAGATAATTCTTGTAACCTACCTTCTCCATCTTTCGCACTACAAGCACATATAGTCCATGATCTATCATTTATCATATCTAAACTTGAAATTTCTTCTATCTCTTCTGCGGGTAAAGATGATATCAAATCCTATTAATTTGCAAAAATCAGCATGGGCAATCCTGCTAATTTATCCTCCTAACAAAAAGGAGTTAAAATTGCTTTAAATCTAATTAAATTCATACCTCTAAAATCTTTTGTAGTTCTTCACCACATTCATCCATCCTCTTTCGATCAGAATAATCAATAACATATATCTATATAAAGAAAATTAAATTATTCTTCTTTGTATAATAAATGGAAACTTAAATCTTGCATAATATTGCAAGGAGATGTTCTAACTTACAATACTGTCTATTTGTCATAGTTTTTTTCCAATGCTGCCTAATTGCTTTTTATCCACCTAAGTCCCAAGCCTCAAATTTAAAATTTCCTTATTGCATTGATTTTATATTAAAACCTTATGTAGGCATCACGTATTGTATCTCTTCATTTGATAGTGCTTTGAGAATCAATATAATTTTATCATTATATTAACTTTAAAACAATTTATAAAAAGAAAATATAAATATATAATTTAGTAATCGTTGTTTTTCCAGCATTATCTAGACCCCACTACACACATTCGAACATTTTTTTGAACTTCCTTTTTCTTTGTAAACATTCTTGAAATTAAACTGCCAGTTTATAAAGCTGTACCTAGCATTTCCATGTTTTATATGTTAAAATTTTAATTTCAATAATATTCTAAAATGTAATGTATTATGTTCTGCGAAATGATATTGAATTGAAATTTATCTAAAAATAAATAAAATTAATTAATTTTCACATTTAATTATATTTATTGAGTAGTTTAGGCATTAATAAAGATAAAATAAGTTCAGAAGATAAAGTAAAAAATTCTTGCGATTAAAGTGGAATAATTGAAAATAAGGTAATTATTTAGTAGCATTTTTTTAATTAAAATTATTTAATGAGCAAGTTAATGAATATCCAAATGTTATAAGCAAAGAAGACAAAATGAAAAAATTAACTTAATTTTGATTTAAGTTTTATTCTATAAAATTGAGCTTTATTCGAGACTAGAAGCTGAAGAATTAATTAATAAGGAATAGTAATAGCGTATTATAGAGAAAAATAGCAGATCAGCTAAATTAAGAGAATTGATACTATAGAAAAAACATAGCATATTAACTGAGGAATAAATAAAAGCCCTGCAGTGTAATTGAACAAAAGTAATTTGACTTTATAAGCAAGGGAGGTAGAAAGAGATTTCAAAGATGAGCTTTTTGAATTATAATGAAGAATTAGGGTAAAATAAAATCAAAGAATCAGTAGAAGAGCAATAGCAATCACCGGTAGCTTAAAGAAACACTTCATTAATAAAAAAGAACAGTTCAATATTTGACTTGATTGACTATAACTCAATCAATGATTAATTTAGGATTACTACTATTGAGAGGGGTACTGAACATTCTTATGTGCAGTTTAATGACCCAACACGAAGTGTAGTTATATCAATCATAAGTTATATTATGTATTTTATCTACACTCCAATAAAGACAATTGATATGAGATATAGTTCTACTAATTCTAATTTTGGAAATGATATGCCATACACTAACTATAAAACAATTGACTCTCAGAGCTTCAAACAAATTAGAAATAAAGCTTAGACTGTAATGACTTCCCTTCAAGCCCATCTAGAAATTAAAGAATAAATTCTCACTAAAAAAGTACGAAGTAATCTTAAAAAATTAGTGCTTTAAGAAATAGAGGCTTTATGGATAAATGTTAATAAGATTTAATTAATCAGATGCAGAGTGTGGTTAAGGGTAATGTTAAATAGTAGTTGAATAAAAATCATATCAAGTCTATCCCCATACCAGTTAAATAAACTAAACAAGCAATCAATTCTTAAAGATCACCATAGAAACAGACACAGTCAATTTTAGGATTGAATTCTGAGAGATAAGTAGTTCCAAAGAATTTGAAAGCATCATAAATTTCTCAGTAAATTCTACATCCTAATAGCTCAATTCTAAGTAGCTAAACACCTTAGAATAGAATTATTTAGCATTAGAGATAAAGCAGCTTCTAAGAGTACAAGAGTATACTTCAACCAAATTTTATAAATATCGCTACCCAAGCTAAAATAAGAAATAGCCAGGCACCTTTTAAAATTCAAGATATAGAATATAAATAAGTTGTTTAAATTTAATGCTATAAGATAAAGCTTGGCTTCAAAAACTATTGCGATTTCAACTCCAAAAATATTTTCACAAGTCACCACCCCTAAAGCTATTCAAGAATAGAGAAGATTCTCACTAGAAGGATTAAATAGTAAAGTCAATAAAAACAAATCTATAAAATCAACAAGAAAAGTTAGCAATACTAGAAAGCAAAAAATAATGTAATTAAAGATTTAGCTTTCATAGATAATGAATAATATAAACTAGTAATGATTAATAGATATATTAATTTTACAGGGAGATTAATAATCTGCAGGCATTCTTGAGCAAGTCTAACTTTTATTTGAGTTGGCATCCTTTGTTGACACAAAATTTTTAACATTTTAAATAAACTCAGAAACTCAACTTCATGATTTTGTTTAAAAACATAATGGAAATATGGTTCATGCACTTCAAAAGTTTACGATTTAATGCATCAGTGATTAAAACGGGTTTAAAACATCGCAAATAAATAACTACATCAAAATGTATCTTGAAAGGTCAAACTATATGAATGATTAAGAAAATATAAACAATCCAATTCTAGATTTACTTAATAAATGCTATGAAATTTTTGATTGTTCTAAGATCGCTAAGCCAGGTCATAAATAAAGCATTTCAATTAAGTTAACAATTCACCAAAAAGAAAAGCCTCCAAAACCAAGAATTAATCAATATTAAAATTGTAGGATGTCAATCCTGAATCGACTTAGTTTGAAGTTCCAGATGACTACTACTATCAAACTTTAAGGAACTATCTTTCCAGTACATTTAACAACAGTTCCATTTCTGGCTTGAAAGCTCCCTAAAACTTGAATATTACCGAGAGCTCAGACTTATTTAAAACACTCATTAATTAGGAAAATTAGATGATAGCATAAGCCTACAAGTAAAGTTTAGAGAATTCCTAAAAAGTGTAGTAAGATACACAGCTTACTCTTTAGAGATAGAAAAGTCTTCAAAAGCTCGAGAAAGAGCAAAAGAAGCGGAAAGTCGTATTTGACAAGCAAGATAAACAAAATTACGAGTAGTTAAATAAGATAGAAGAAATTGATTATATCCAATACAGGACGAAATTTCACACAAGAATGAATTCAGTTGATAAGAGCTAGAAAGAAATTGAGAAAAAGAAACTCAGAGAAAGTTTTTTAATTTAGGATGTCATATTGCGTGTTTATTATTCTTAAATTTTTATAAGCAGTTAAGAGTACATGAGAAACTACAAAAAATAAAATTAAGAGAAGGAACAGATATTTTACAATGAGATCAATGAAAAATCTTACAATGAGCTTCTATGGAAAAAACAGTAAAAAAAATTAGAACAAAAATAGAAATCATCAGAACTGAAATTAAAGAAGCAGGAATTTGCTATTTACAAAATTATTAAGAATAAGGAGCTTATTAAAAGACTTTAGCAAGAAAACGAGTTGTTAAACCAACAGTAATTAAAATAATCAAAGGCAAATATAATTAAAGTGCACAAATCATAAAAATCTGTACTAACAATACCAAAACCTTTAATTGATTTTAATTAACACTCTAAAAGATGAAGAGAAAAGTAGTTATGTAACAAACTTCTTAAATACTTAAGTTTACATTTTTTAATAAATAACTTTAAAACAAAAATTTCATAGGCTTCTGTGAAATAATCTCAACTTTCTAGGGTCTGCAATTAATGAATTTCTCATCTGCTATTATTGCAGGATTAAATAGATATTTGTGATACATAAAATATAGTATGATTGCATTTAATTATAAAGAAAATTTTGGAATTGCTTTAATTTAATTTGAACTTGAACCTGACTTAAATAAGAAAATATAAAAAGGAATAACAAGATATCTAAAAGATGAATTTATCAATTTATTTAAAAATAAATTAAAACCCTTTTAAAAATATCCATAATAAAATTATGAAATTCATTTTCAAATGAGCACAAAAATTTCTATTTTCATATAAAACTGCAAAAATAAATTAATTTTATTTTGCTAAGTCATAATTAACTCACTGATATTATTATTATTCATTCCTATTACTTTTCGATTCCTCTTATTCACTTTAACTATTTGCGCTTTTTTTCTTTAAATTTGATAAATTAATTCTTTTAACAATCGTTGGATCTACATTTATTTATTTGATTTCTTCCTAAAGTGCCCTTAATTAAACTTATCCAACGACAATCTTTTTCGGGCTTCTTTTCTTAGAAGAATTTTCAATTAAATTTTAATTGCTCTAACTATTTTTGATTTTATGCTTCATATTTGATAACTCTGGCTATTATTAGTTATCTAGCTTTGATTGTTCAATGGCGATTTACTAATTAATTTATTGCAATCTTGAGGCTGTAGCTCCCAAGCGACTTGAACCCAGTTATGATCCAGGGTTTTAACTCCGACTTCTAGAGTTTTAACTTTAACTCATTAAATTTCTCTTTTTATGCTTAGCATGCTTCATCTTCAGACGGTATGTAAAGATTCTCTTTGAAAACTACTTTTGAGATTCTTTTATTCGGGCCAGTTCTTAAAAAACTATAAGAAATTTTAATATGAAATTGATCTAAAAATATATTAATTAATTATTGATGAAAGCTTTATAACATTTATTGAGTAATCATCTTAATCTAAAGCAAGAATTAGAAGATGGGCTTAATTAAATCCTAGTAAAAGTCAAAATCATTGTGAGTAATTTCAGTTGGCAACACTAGAAAAGTTTGTCCACCACACTGCTCATTTAACTACTAAGCATGCTCATAGGGTACTAAAGTGTCATTCTAGCCATGTACAATGAAAGTGGGGGATTTAACTTTTGGCATTAGTTTCAAATTGTCGAAGTGTTCAGCCACAATGAGGCTCAGGAAGCCCACTTTATTTTTGACTATGTTTTTAATTGAAGTGTAAGGGAACATTAGGATTAAAGCGCCTGGATTATGGTGAGCTGACAAATAGGTTCCTGGACCACTGCCCATACTTCTCCCAAATATAATTATATCTTTTTCTCTAAGACATGTTTCTTGCAATCAAACTCCAAAACTTGTTATATGAATGAAATAGTGAGAATTATGAATTTTTTACTTTCCTAAAGATAGTAATTTTTATCCATAATACAAAACGAATATTGTAAAGGATGTATTTATATTGGTTCCAAAAAATATAGAATTTTAAATGCATACTGATAAACATAATCGCAGTACTCCGTGATTTTCTCTGAGTTACACCCTCCCCATTCTTTGTAAACACCGTAGCCAGGGTACTCAACAGCTAGTATATTGATTTTAATACTCTATTTAAGATGATCGAGCAATTCATAAGAGATCCCTATGTCCTCCGCATTCCCATGAAAATACATTAGCAATTTGCTTGATCCACTTTGATATGGCAGAAATAAACACGGTATGTGCATGGAACGCCCACTACTAGTAATACTACTGCTTTTTTATTAATAAGTATGCGATGAACTTGCTTCACTTTAATTATCATAAGAACTCGAAGAAAATTAATATGGAGCTGAAGCTAGTCGTAGTCTTGCCGTTGACTTATTCTACTTTTCCATGTAAATCCGCCAATAGAGAATTTCTGGGGATGTAGACTATCTCTCCAAGAAGAGAATTAGCATCGTAGAATGATTTCGGTGCGGGGAAGATGATTTTGTTAAGTTTCATTGTAAGTTATTTAAATGAATAATTTTGTAATTATTTATTCAAAAATGCCTTTTCAGTTTATTACAATACTTATAATGGCACGTTTTTAATTAGTCAATGAGTATAAAATTAATGGAAATGTTTGTAAGTTTTTGATAACATACATATTTATACAACTTATTGCTATATATAAAATATGAATGATTATTAAATCTTTATATATTTGCTCATTAGAACGATAATAAATTTAATTAAACAACTATATTAACTATTTAATTAATCAAGTCTCCATATGTATTTACAAATTTTTCCTTCTAACAATTTATTTATCGATATGTTGTTATATTTTTCTAAATATTTTAATCTCTTTATTTGAGTTTATAAGAGTTAAAAGAATCATATATTATTTATTTATAAAAATCCAAATCTATTCAATATTAATAATGCTTATTAAAATCATTACTTTTTGCCTTGATTATTTGAACTGTCTCTTTATCCAATTGGCTTAATTTATTGCAAATATTTTAGTTTTTCAGTTTATTTATTAATTTTTGAGAGTAAATCAAGAGCTGCCACATTTACCTGCTTGAAATTAGTTTATTTTTGAATATCTAACCTAGGTGTTTATGATTACTATTTTAGATTACTGTGACTATTATTTACATCATAATGTTGTAAATTTAAGATGACATTCTGTTAGTTATAAGGTTTCTAGGAATTTATGGGAGATTTAGATTTATTGCTTTTATGAATATCTGGCTTGAAGAAATACCTCCCCTTTTCTTGAGTCTCTTTTTTTTTAATTAATTGCCTCTTCTTATCTCTATACATTTCTCCTTTCTTTAAAATTAAATCGGTCTGACTGAGCAGTTTCGATAAATTTTAGTCTTCCTTGTTATTTTAAGCAATCGCCTTATTTAGTAGGTCTAATTGTATATTAGCTATTTTTTGAAATTTTAAATTGAGCTTTGGCTTAAACAGACCCTCAGTTGATTGTCTAATCAAGTCTCTTTTCTTTTATTCATTAATCTCTTGCTTCCTGAACTTCTAGTAATTCACAAAAACTTAAAATTGGCTTTTTATTTAATCAACCTCACTTTTATCTCTCACGCAAAATTAGTTTGAGCTCGACATAAAACCAAATTTCTGAGAGTTATTTCTATTTCATTGTTAAAATGACATTGAGCCAGTTTCTTGTTAGGTAATATCATATATGTTATGAATTATAAAGAGAAATCTTAAGAGATTCTAAAAGGATATAACTTAGTAAATTTAGTTATTTTTGTCTATAATTCATATGATTTTAGGGAATTCCATGCTAAGTTGAGAAGTATAGTTTACTTTTTTTTATGATAGGCTTAAAGTTTCTCTATGTTCTGTGTGTAAATAAAAAGAAAATTATCATTATTGTAAAGCATTCGAAACAATACCAGCTCAAACTACTATTAAGTAAGCATTTATGAGAGACTTATCTATAGATCCTTGAAATATTAAATAAAAATGAATGTTTAATTTAGATGTTTCTGAATGTGATCCTATAATCTTGCAAATGTAGAGATGTTACTAAAATTTGAAAGACTTGATTAAGACAATAAAAACCCCAAAACTCATTAGTGAGGTTTATAAGTGCTTTGATGTGTAGGGTATGGTTGGGGTCTTATTGGGGTTAGTAGAAAAATTAGGCAAATTTACATAATGAGAAATTGAAATTAGCGAAATTTAGGGTCGATTTATGATGAGTAATATTTAGATTTACTACTTAAGCTTAGGTTTGGTACGTGCCTTAATATAAACTAAGCCAAACCTGTACTAAATTATGCAGCTATAGCAAAGTTATTATGCAAGAGTGGCTCAACTGTTAGGTATTGTAGAAATACATTTGAATTTGGAAAATTAATTATAATTAAATTTATTATAATTTAAAATCTTGGCAGTTAAAGTTGGCCAATTTAAACGATCTAGGGCTCACTCGATAGAGAATTCAAAATTAGCTGGACTATATTATTGGCAGTACTATTATATCGCATCCAGGGAGCGAGATAAATCGAATTTAATGTGGAGGTATAATTTAATTAATTTAGATTGATTTAATTAAAGTCGATTTATCTCGCTCCCTGTATGCGCTAAAATAGTACCGCCAATAATAAAGTCCAGCTAATTTTGAATTCTCTATAGAGTGAGCCCTAGATCGTTTAAATTGGCCAACTTTAACTGACAAGATTTTAAATTATAATAAATTTAATTATAATTAATTTTCCAAATTCAAATGTATTTCTACATTTCTACAATATCACTGCTTGCTAGCTGTTTAGCATTATGATTCTGGTTCTTGAACGCATCCTGCAATAAAATAAAAGTTCTCACAGCACCATATTGACTACCTCTGTGATTCGAAGACTTTAAAGTATTGGGCACACTTTCCACTAGACTAGCGAGCTGTGATGTTTCATCGCAAGTTTCCTGACATGCGTATCTCTCCATAAACTATAGCCAACATTTATAGAAGAAATGGTATTACTTTCAAGACTGTCAACAGAGTGAAGAGAGTGATTGATTTTACAGTGCCATTTTATAGTAATAATTTAAACTATATATATGATTAAATGCAGAGGGCTATTGACAATAACATCAAGTTCATACACGCTGATGAAGCTGTGTTTACCTTCAACACCTTTATTAATAAGTCTTGGTATAAGAAGTATGATAATATAGAAGTCTACGATTAGAAAGTAAAGGTTGTAACCCATGCAATTTTAGCAGGTATTAGTGAAGACTCTGGCTTAGAAAGTTATGTTATTCATCCTCGCTCTATTAAGCGAGAGTAGTACATAGAGTTCCTACATAAGCTGAGAGATAAATACAACGATTAAGAGATCATCCTGTTTGTTGACAACCTCTCAGTTCATAAGACTAAGGAGTCTAAGAAAGCTTATGAAGAGTTAAACATTACTCCTGTATACAATGTTCCTTACAGCCCTTAATTTAATGGAATTGAATTCTACTGGAGTTAAATAAAGACCCACTACAAGAAACTGCTGCTATATCACCTAATGCATGACTTGCCTATAGATACAGTAGACTTGATTCAGAGTAGCTGCAAGAGAGTAAGCATAGATAAGACAACAGTTTGTGCGAGAGAAGGAAGAATGAATGTTTATAAATAAGTTTTAGATTTAAATGAATGAATAAGTTCAAATATTAAATTAACCCAGAAAGGGATTAGGCTTCTCCTTCTTCTTATGGCTTGCTTGGGCCCATATTTCTTCTCTTAGTGCCATCTCCTGCATCTATGTTCATTTCATCTGGCTTTTAAAAATCTTTATAAAGTCTCTTGCTCACTTCATGAATAGTCTATGACTTTCTCTCTCTGTGAACCTTTGCATGTTCTTTCATTAGGAATATACCAGTTCCAGGTTTCCCTACAAAGTTATGTGTCAAAGCTTACTAGAGAGGTATGGATGCTTCTTAAGCTCCGCAAGCCAGGTCTCGCTTATTAGTATGCCTTGCTTCTTTTAATCTTCAGGAGAAATAGAGTAGCGTTTCTTGTGAGCTTCTTCAATGATCTCTCTGAGATAGCTCTCTCTTAAAGTGCCAAGAACACCAAAGAAGAAACACCTTTGTGTAATTTTGTTAGAGAGTTATTTCTTGGTAAGAAAATAAACTTCCAACTCTTCATCTTTCATCGCATCCTCGAAGACATTAGTGAATGAAATTTCTGGGTAGTTTGGTATTTTTATCAACTTAATTTCATTGTTTTTGAAGGCTTTATTCTCATCACAAAGTATCGCTCTTAGAAATGAGATTTTGGTACCTTCCATCGTTGGAAGGAATAAACCCACTATAGTATATGATTAAGTATATATCACATGCTTACCATGCTAAGTGAGGTATCGATAGAGATCTTCCTTGCTTCTAAATCTTGAGATCATTTCTTAAGCTTCAACCCTCTTCATTGGAGTACTTATAGATTCCATCCTTGTTCCTTCTCTTGTTATTAAATTTCAAATTATAACTTATAGACTTCTGGATCCTACTGTTAAAAATCTTACTATTAAATATGGGTATCTTATAGGAGGTCAACCTGGAAAGGATACGTGGAGAAAGCTGGCAGAAGCTGTAACAAACTACAGAGATGGAGCTCCATTTTTATCAATTTAGTTCCATTAAATTAGTACTAAATTTGTTTAAATTTAATTAGTACTGGTACTGATTCGGTTTAATTTTAATTGGTACCAATTTAATAGTACCAAAACTTAATTAGTATCTCCTTTTAAACTAATGAGGTTTTAATGGAAAAGTTCCAAAATGGTTCAAAACCTAATTGGTACCAGTACCAACCTGAATATTATCTAAGTTAATACCAAAATTAAAAATATTAAGAAAAAAATTAGAAAAATTATAGTTATAAACTAAGTATAAATTTGAGCTCTAACACTTCAATATCAACCATTAGTGCCGCAGTGCCAACTCCTATACATAGTTGCTATAACTAGAGAGGTTATAAGAGCTTTATAATACAAATTTAAATTTGAATTTAAACATGGCGGCTAACTTAAATCGTAAAGCAATCTCACTTGGCAATGGTTAATCATAGCTAAACTTTGGTACCACTAAAAATCAAGAAGTTATTTATATTGAGAGGGAAGTAGAGTTAAGAGCTCTTGAGTTTGAAGCAGAGGTCTTCAAAATTTAAGTTTAATACAAGAAGTAGAGTGAAGAAATGGGTGTTGAAACATAAGTTGAATTGGTTGAGGAAGATAAAGAACAGCAACGAATAGAAAAAATAAAAACATTTTAATGTAAAGACTACTTAGTCTAGCTTGAAGAAGTACATCAAAGAGATACATTCTAGTAGAGCTAAGATCTACTTTAAGCATGATAAAGAAGATAGTAGGTATTAGTGCACAACATGCATGAAATCTTATAATCACTCAGCCAAAGTAAAGAGGCATATGCAAAAGCACCACATAAGAGAATTCCTGATGAAAGATGAGGAAACTTAAAAGCTTATACCTGCCAGAAGAAAAATAACTCTCTTGAGTCATTAAGACAACAGGAGGAAAGGCTCAAGAGGCAGAAGTGTTTTGAATCAATAAATCAGCCAGCAAATGGTACTCTTATAGCATATCTTTAAGAGAGAGAGAGAGCTATGTATATAACTGCTTTGAATGCAATTGATATTGAAAGCTATATTAAAAATTACTTGCATTTTGATCTGCCAAACAAGGCTAAGCTTATAGTGGTTGATGAGTATGCTTACAAAGTATATCTGTTCAGACCGAGACCCCCTCCTCCCTCAAACCGAGAATCCCCTTTTCTTTCACTTTTATTGTAATTTTTTTATGAATTTATTTTTTATTCATAATAAATTTCTTGTCCTTCGCTTATTTTTAGAACATACTCCCATAGGGAAATATTTATAATAAGGTTTAATTTTGACTCTCATGTGTAATAATACGATTTAATTGATAGAAATAACTTTGAAATCAAATTTTTTTTTAACTTAAATCACTTACACTCTATTTTTTAGTAAAAATTAATATAAACATTTTTCCTATTATTTTTCACTTCATTTTTATATAACTACTTTTATGATTATTTTTACTCTATTTAGCTAATTACAATTAAAATCTTATTTTTAATCTTATTATATTGAAAAATTAAAGATAATTTCTTATTTTTAGGATTACCATTTACATATACTAAGATTAAAAAATAAGATTTTAATAGTAATTAGCTAAATAAAGTAATTATAATAATAAAAGTAGTTATATAAAAATGAAGTGAAATATAATAGGAAAAATGTTTATATTAATTTTTACTAAAAAGTAAATAAAAAATAGAGTGTAAGTGATTTAAGTTAAAAATAATTTGATTTCAAATTTATGTCTATCAATTAAATCGTATTATTACACATGAGAGTCAAAATTAAACCTTATTATAAATATTTCCCTATGGGAGTATGTTCTAAAAATAAGCGACGGACATTGTGGAACTTATCAAATTATAGTAATATCTGCCCGAAGGGCAAGAAATTTATAATGAGTAAAAAATAAATTCATCAAAAAATTACAATAAAAGTGAAAGAAAAGGGGATTCTCGGTTCGAGAGGGAAGGGGGGTCTCGGTCTGAACATATATCCTTTCAAGTATCTCATTAATAATGAGCAGTATCAAAATGAATTTGCAAATGAATAAATAATACTGAGGGAGGCTTAGAAAAAATAATTTAAGAACTTACTTAGAATTGATGGAGTTATTCTTGGGCATGGCTTTGTTGCATTAAGGCTGAAAAAGTGTAAAATGACTTTGAGAGAGTATCTCTATCATAAAAGATACCCAGATGATTTTAATGAGATACTGTCAGAAATGATTAAGAGTGTTTAAGAGCTCCATGTACTTGGGTATGTACATAGAGATTTGGAGCCTGAAAATGTTATGTTAAATCAAAACCCCAAAACCACTTTAATGAGGTTTATAAGTGCTTTGATTTGTAGGGAATTTGTTAGGGGTTGGGGTTATTAATAGATTTTAATGTGAAATTTATAGTAAAAGTATTTAATTTAATCACTCAAAATGCACTTTTGGATCATGTGGGAGAGGTCTGAAGTTTATCTTACTTAACCAAAACTCTATCTGCTATATTGATATGTCTGATCTTGTGTTTGGTTTTATTATTATTAATTCTGCCATATGTTTGATTGATTGAGATACTCTTGTTTTGTCTATAAACTACTTGATTCTTTACTTAGCATCTTTCTCACACCTTGTAGAGCAGTAATCGTTGCGAGGCATATCGCACTCTATTATTATTGCTGCTAAGCCCACACATCCCACTGTAAGTCTCCATCTCTCCAGTCTTCTCTTTCTGGATAATAGCCGTCAGTTCCCATTACAGTTCCAAGCCTTTAGACTTCCACTCTTTAGGTTCTGTTGAAATC
This sequence comes from Oxytricha trifallax, assembly GCA_000711775.1. Classification (NCBI taxonomy): domain Eukaryota; phylum Ciliophora; class Spirotrichea; order Sporadotrichida; family Oxytrichidae; genus Oxytricha; species Oxytricha trifallax. The sequence goes on along the minus strand of ARYC01001131.1, from coordinate 27,568 downwards.
GATTATTGCTACTCTTACTGGTGAAAATTCAACATTATATTCTCAGGCTTGAGATCTCTGTGAACAAAGCCTAACTTATGAAGCTCTTTGATACCTTGTATAGCTTAGGTTGATATTAATGCAAGCTATCTATGATTTCTTTGATCAGTTATGAAATCTCTGAGTGTCATTTCAAAGAGTGGTAGTCTGAAAGCTACATGATCTTTGGCAAGGAGAACAGCATCTAGCTTTATTAAGTATTTGCACTCTTTAAACTTAGCCTGAGTGAGTAGTTAATACTCATTAGTAAAATCCATTTAATACTTATCATCACTAAGGAGATAGTTGCAAGGATATACCTTGTAAGCATACTGATGATCCTTAATAACTTTCTTGCCAAAGGAGTCCTCTAGAATTAGGTAGCTTTAGAGAGAAGTATCAAAATTAATCTATGCAAGTACTGGAATTTTCTTGTATTATATTTTAATCATGACTTTAGTGACCTCTGATGCAAAGAGGTTGCGTGCAATACTCACATACTCTGATTCGCTTGCTTGTTAAAGATCAGCAGCTTAAAAAGGTTCCCTTGCTTTTCTTTTGTTGAGCAACTTCAGTTGAGTCTTAATCTTCAACTTCTATTTCTTTCTTGTAGGCTTTTAAAAGATGCTTCTTTAAATCTCTTGTATGAGAGTAATGATTATGGCACTCAAAGCAATCATACTTTCCATCAACTTTGTCATGCTTTAAGTATTCAGTAGGCTTAGCTTCCTTATGGACTTTCATATGCCTGTACCAACTAGATTTATGAGGGAAGTCTCTCTCACACTTCTCACTAAAATAGACTTCTATTTCTTCAGTTTGTATAGGAATTTCATTTATACCTTTCTCCTCCTCTCTGTCTCCCACACACTTGTTTGCCATTTATTTTTTATTATTAACTTCTATTTTAATAATAAAGGCCTCAAGTGATAGCTCTGGTAGTTCATCTCACAGCTATCACATTTTTTATTGCTGCCAAAGGTAAGTCTCATTTAGTTTGATGGAAGTGCTGTTGTTTTTCTTAAAATGTTAGCGCTCATATTTAAATTTGAATTTAAAATTATAAATCTGCCTCTATAACTGAGAGCTTTGCAATCCTATAAGTTTCAAGAGAGGTTTTTAGAGTATTAGAAAAGAATTATGAGTGTTAAGAGACGATCCAGCTCTAAATATGGGTGAGGAAGTAACCATTTTTACTTTCAATAATAAGTCGATTACAGCACGTACCGATTTAGGAGGTGCACCTAATTAAGTACGTACTGCTTTAGGAGGTATTTTGTGATTTTATGATTAAAATTAGGGTGCTAGGCGCTTAATCTCCTAATTAAGTACTTGCATTTTAGGAGCTGCTCCTAATTAAGTACGTACCAATTTAAATTTAAAAATATGGAACTATAACAGTAGAAATTGATATCAATCTCTCAAGTTTGAAACCAGTTCTCAAAACCTTCTCCATATCCTACTTAGAGGTTGACCTCCTATAGGATGCCCATATTTAATAGTAAGTTTTTCAGAGGTATATAATTGAAATCAATAAACTTAAATTTGAATATCATTTCTTAGATCTGTAAACAAGATGGAGTCAATGAATGATGTAATGAAAAGAGTGCAAGCACAAGAATTGATTCAAAGATTTAGAAGCAAGGAGGATTTGCATCGCTACCTGGTGCAGCAAGGTATTAACTCATAGTAACTCATCTTGATTATGTAGTTGGTTTGTTCCTGCCAACGATGGAAGGTACTAAAATTTCATTTCTAAGAGCGATACTCTGCGAAGAGAAGAAAGCATTGAAAACTTAAGATGTTAAGTTTGCAGAGATTCCAAACTATCCAGAAATCTCAGTGACTAACTTAATTATGATGCTATGAATGACCCAGAGGTTTCGCAGTACCTTCCTACTGAGAGCAGTTGTCAAATAAACTACCTGAAAGAAACTATTTCTTTGGCATACTTGCAACAATTAAAGGTGATTACTTGAAAGAAATTATTCAAGAATCTCATAAGAAAAGGTACAGCATCTCTTTAGAAGATAAGGATAAACAGGGGATTAAGATAAGTGAGAGCTGGCTATAAGAGTTGCAGAAGCAAACATATATTTCAAGTAAGATTTGTAGTTTAACTCTTTAGAAAAATCTGGTACTGGCATCTTCTTGATGAAGGAATAGAGCAAGCTTCCCAGAGAGCGAAAGTCGCAGACAAAGTATGAAGTTAGCTAGAGACTTTATTCAAATATTTAGCCTCTTGAGTCAATGAACATAGATGCTGGAGCTGGCAGCAAGAGAAGAAACTTAGGAGGAGGGAAGCAAGAAGTAGAAGAAAAGAAAGAGAAGCCAGTTCCCTTAAGAATTTTTAATTTGACTTATATATTCATTAACTTAACTACTAAATTTATTTATATACATTCACTCTCCCTTCTTTGCACACTTTTATGCCAATTTATTATCTACTCTCTTCGCTGAGCTTTTAATAAAGGTCTGTAGGTAGGTCATGCATTAGATGGTATAGCAGCAGTTTCTTATAATGACCTTTTAGTATACCCTAGTAGAATTCAATTCCATTAAACTATGGGCTGTAAGGCACGTTGAACACTGGTGTTATTCTTAGTTGTTCATAACTTTTCCTTGTTTCTTTTGTCTTATGAACTGAAAGATTATCAACGAATAGTATAATCTCTTATTCAGGGTACTTCTCTCTCAGCTGCTCTAAGAACTTAATATACTGCTCTGTCTTAATAGAGCGAGGATGAATAACATAAGTTTCTAAACCAGCATCCTCGCTAATTCCTCAAAGAATTGCCATTGTTTATACCTTGACTTTCTAGTCATATACATTTATATTGCTATGCCTCTTATACCAAGACTTCTAGATGAAAGTGTTGAATGTAAACACAGCCTCGTCAGCATGTATAAACTTAATGTAATTCTATTAGGCTCTCTGCATCTGCATTTAATATAAATATAATTTAAGTTATTATTGTAAAATGGTAGAGTGAAATCAATTACTCTCCTGATACGATTTACACCTTTGTAAGAGATACCGTTTCGTTTATAAATGTTTGCAACAGATTATGCAGAGATCTTCAACTCAAGGAATTAGCGATAAAACATAGTAGCTCGTTAATCGAGAAAGAAAAGAGCCCAATAATTCAAAGTTTTTTCATTAATAAGATAGTCAATATGCTTCTATAGAAACTAAGACTTCCTCTTAGGCTAAGAATTAGGCTATTATTGCTTTAATTACACAGCTTTCAAGCAGTGAGAACGAACAGTTGAGGGACTACGCATTAAGAGCAGTGCAATAGACTTATAGTTCAGTACTAGTTTGAGTTATTCACTATACATATCACATCCATAACGCAGTTTAAACACTAAATCTATATACTCTTCATCATAAATAGACCCCAAAAGCTTGTAATTTTAGTCTCGCATTTAATTAATAACCCCAACCCCAGACAAATTCCCTACAAATCAAAGCACTTATAAACCTCATTAAGGGGTTTTGGGGTTTTGAATGAGTAATTATTATATTTCTATATTTTTGCCAAGGTTCCTTTCGCTAATTTTTAATAGACTTTAATTAATTGTATTGAGGCTTACATTATGAACTTTTTTAAAATATTTATGTTCCTCCCATTATTTATGAATGTCCTGTAAATGTCCTGTCAGGACAAAATTAGGACAAAAGGGTTTTAAATGATAGTTCTCTGGGTTTCTGGGTTTTAAAGTTTATATTGAAATCTTGAAATTTGTGTTCGTTTATTTAATACACAAGGCACATCAAAACTCATTCTAGAAAGCAGGGGAAATTTGCTCATTTAAAATCAAAGGACGGATACTCTTTTAAATTTGTAAGCTAAAGTTTAATGGCAGATACCCAACTGCATAACAAAAGAGTCACCTAATTACTCATTCGGAAACAGACCTTCTTGGATCAGGGTACCCTCCCTTCGTAAATAATAAGGTCCTTAAACGCTTAATTTTCAATTATAGGTTATCTTGTAATTGTATAATTTGGATCTGAAACAAACGAAAACGAAGAAATATAGAAGACCACAATCTGATATCGATGGGGCACCCAATTAAAATGAGGAACTCAAATAACCGGAACCTAAATTTTACAACTCTAATTTCGATGATATTAAAGAAGGTCCCTCTAATTAAAATTAATTGGGTTCTTAATAGTAATAGGTTATCAGCGATGAAATAAAACCTTAAATAGCCTTAAGCTACTATAAAAATTTTAAGGAAGCAAATGAACAGAAGTCCAAAATAAAGAGTTTTCAAATTGAATCAAATTGAAGAGTTAATTTAGAGCAGACCTTCTCTCATATACAACCACTTGTCTAGAAACTACTTAGAGAGCTTAAAATAAGATGAACTCTATCGAGATAGAGTTTAACAGACTTTAACATGCTTATTAATTTAGAGGAACACAATAATAAGCAACTAGACTCCATTACCAAGATTTATTTTAGCCCTACTTACTTGCTGATTTGGCTTAAGAGTTATGATTTCAACTTGGGAGATCTGCTAAATCTTCAGCAACTTAGAGTGGTTACATGGAGATGCATAGATAGTGCAAGGTTCATGAATCAAATGTTGTACATCTTTACTTAAAATCTCAAAACATCAAAATCAATCTTGATGATACATCTTATTGTACAATCAGTAACTTTTCAAGAGTTCAAATTTAAGGGACCTAAACTTTTGAAACGGACTCGAATTCATGTCCCTTCATTATTGTAGAAATACATTTGAATTTGGAAAATTAATTATAATTAAATAAAAATAGATTGAAAATCGTGGCAGTTAAAGTTGGTTAATTTAAACGATTTTGGGCTCATTTGATAGAGAATTAAAAATTAGCAGGACTTTGTTATTGGCGGTACTATTTTATAACATCCCTGGAGCGAGATAACGAGACTTTAATGTAGGTGTACAATTTAATGAATTTAGAGGAGTTTAATTAAAGTCTCGTTATCTCGCTCCAGTAATGCGATAAAATAGTACCGCCAGTAGTAAAGTCCAGCTAATTTTTAAATCTCTATCAAACGAGCCCAAAATCGATTAAATTGGCTAACTTTAACTGCCAGGATTTTCAATCTATTTTAATTTAATTATAATTAATTTTCCAAATTCAAATGTATTTCTACAATAATGGGGCTAACTACATGGGGTCAATATATACAGAGGATTGGAGAGATAACTACTCCATCCTTGTCATAATATTGTATCAGCTAGCTGGAAAAAATATTTAAGAAGTCATAGATAATCTCAAGTCTGTTACTTACCTTGCATAAGAGCTTATTGATTCTGGCACTATGAATAACTTTGATGACTTTTTGCACATTTTGGTTAAAGGGAACACAATCTAAATTCCTAGTTCAAATTAAATTATCCAATTTTTATAAAATCATATAATCAATAGATTTTGATGTTATTTAATTCTAAATTTTTCTCAAAAGTAATTCTTGTGAATGTAAATTATATTGTCTATAATTTCTAGTGCCCTCACGACCCTGAGAAGTAAGAAAAAATATTGGTGTTGGCAAATGTTCGATTTTGAGATTTTATAAATTTGAGGGATTTTCTTCAAATCTAAATGTTGCGATTTGAAGCCCTTCACGTGCGATTCAAAGCCTCTTATTGTAGACGTAAATTTATATTTTCAATTTAGTTTAATTAATTTTGGGAATTTCATATGAATTCTTAAAATTATTTTTTTGACAATTTATTTCCTATAATTTAAAAAAACTTATATTTTCAAATATTTAATTTATCTTCTTAAAATTCATTTTACTTTATGAATTTCAAATAAAAATAGTATTTATTTATTTTTGAATTTTATTTTATTTATTTCTTATCTTAATCTTACAAAATACTTATCTCTTTTTTTTAAATTTTAATCTTTTTTTAAATTTGCTGTTTTTATTTTTTCTAAATATTTCATTTTAAAATATTTTTCTCAAGTTTAATTCTTATGCAGCTTGTTTTTAAATTTTGCTTATAAGCAGTGTTTTTATTATATCCTGAATGCATTTTTTTAACGTTGATTCACTCAATAGTATTGTTTAAAATGTGTTTTTTTTATTGTTGCTCGAAACTTTTCAAAATATTATATTTCTGTCAAACAATCTCTTAATGTTAAAATCTTTCTGCATCCATATCAAAAATTGGAAATTTTTGAAAATGTTTGATATTCATATGAGTCATATTAAAAGTATCTTTTGAATGACCTTATTTAAGTGCCGTTTAAGTTCAGTTAATTAAATTCCTCCTATTAAGTTAATTTAAAAACACTTAGATAGATTAGAGTACATACAGGGATCATTAGATCAAACATACTAAATAAATTCATTGAAGGTAACATGCCACTGGTTTGAAAATATGAATGACACAAAGTGTGGATGGATCTTAATAACAACAAAAATGATTTAATTTTATAATACTAATGCATACAAACTTAAAAAATATACATTCTCTTGTGAGAAGATTGAAAAATATAGCAGAGATCAAAATGTGGGATATCTTAATTTTAAAGTTATGGATCGATATATAGCAACAAAATTTGAGAGAAACTATTGACAACTTTCAAAATAAAACCTATTTCTAGGAAGGCAAAATCAGGAAGAGTCTATAGAGAAATGTTTGAAAATGATTAAAGATTTGAATATAATAAGTAGTAGCTCACATGACTAATTCTTCCCCTTATTGTTCTTAATGACAAAGTAATTGTTTAACTTGAGAAAAGCATGAATAAATGCATTGAAAATTAAATAGAACAAGTTTAGAAGGTAATAAGAGTCCACAAGATGGAATAGACTTACTATTTCAGTCAGAAAACAAATTGAATCTGCAAGATTTAAGAGCACAAAGAGTAATAAGGATAACCAAGCATTCTTAAACAATGGGAGTGTTTGATTCTAGGAAACAAATTAGAAGATTGCAGGAAAACGAAAGCACCAAAGCCATTTAAGGACTCATATCAATAACCAATTGATATTGTAAAAAGTTTTCAGAAATTATTCAAAATCTATTTCTATTTTAAATAATTAATCATTTTTACAGTATTAAATAAGCACGATGAAATTTCGAGATGTGTGCCATATTAATCATCTATATATACCAAGCTACAATAAGCTAGATATAAATAAAATATAAACATTTAAATATTAATTTAGCATTTATTTTATTTATTTATGAAATATTTATAATTTAATTTCTTTTATAAACAATTGTTTATGACTTAGTTTATTTATATAATTAATATCGCAATCATCTCGAAATTTCATTTATTTTAAGAAACGTTTCATTATGAATATATTTTATTCATATTTATACACATGTCGTGTGAATAAAGATTATTAAACTTTCAATAATTTCTAACACAAACAATTTACTAAATATGAATAGAATTTGCAGAAAGCTAAACTTCTTAGAATTTAGAGATTTATAATTTATAATAAGTAATTTATTAATTAAATTAAAAACTTAATATATAGTAATACGAATACTTAAAGATCAAACGTAGGTGGAGATAGAGCACTCATTAAAAATGTAAGTTACAAAAAACATATCTTTAATTTTTTTTATAGTGGTCCTACCTGGGAAGACCACAGGTGCAGCTGGACTGGTGCTTCGTAAGACTGCTCAGATAGGGGACTTAGATGATGAAAATGACAATAACGATGAAGATGAAAACGAGGAAGAATAGCACTAATCAGAGAGATTTCCATTTTTGATTTTGATAAAATGTTTAAGTATTAATGTTATTAGAATAATTAATTAATCAAAGTTTTCGTATTATAAATCATGATTAACCAAAATAGCTTACACAGAAGATAGAAATAGCATTGCTAATCACGAATCATCTTGGATTAGAGTTGCAAGAGCAAGCGTATTTCTGCCTAGGATTGCTTCCACGTAGATGCATTAATTTATGATAAATTTGTAAGTAAAATAAAGCATTAAAATGAAATAAGTGAATATGGTATAACTATGTAAAAGCAAGAAATAGAAAAGAAACGAAGCTATACCGTAATATAAATGATCAACCAACACTTTCATATAGAAAAACAGGACTATTTATAACAAAAATATAGCATAATTCGATTTAGTAGAGAAGAATATCTGACAAAGGATGATTTAGTAGAGTAGAAGGAGACTTTCAGAGTTTTAAAGGCTTAAATTGGAAGATAGGACAAAAACTTCTAACAGATAACTAAAGGAAAGTGTAGACTAGTGTAAACCAGAGGGTATCAATGTAGAATTATAATGTTTAAATTAGGGAGAAATAAATGTTTTAGTATTTATTTTATCACAAATAGAAGCACGAAAAAAGTTCTGTTGATCACACAAAATAGTTAGATTGATGAAATGAGTTGATCTCACGAGCTAATTATATTCGAATTTGATTATTGTTTTATTTACTCATTAAAGTGATTTTTTTACTAACTGATTTATTTTTAATTAATTAAAAAATAGTGATAATGCCATTTTGTTATTATTATCAAAATAATATTTAGTTTCCAATTGGTTTCAAGCTAATTAATGTCATCAATTCTTTCTTTCTATTCTAATATTCATCATCTTATGTTCATCCCTAACCTTGACTTATTGTTCTTCTTTAAATTTCCATTACACTCATCAAAGAATATCTCACTCTTTATATTCAGAATGGGGATCTAATCATTTAACAATTAATATTAGTCAATTATATAAATTATTTTGATTCTTGATACATTTTAACATCCTTAGGAGAGTTATTTTTGTTAATTCTTTCATTATAACTAAAAGTTTGAGATTTATAAAAGTTGATTATTTGCTTACAGATCATTATTCACTTTTTTAAAGTATCAATTTAAACTTACTCTTATTTTTCTAAACTGCACTCTTACTGCTTGCAGCTTGCTTAATAAAATAAGCTATTTAAAGATTTTCTTGAAATATATATATATTTATATATATATTATAATTAATAGGAAATTGATAAATTTAGATAAATGTATACAAATCAAAATGGTAAACTCAAAATGGTATAGCTAGAGCAGATGGTCTCTCTCCAAAGGCAAAAACACATATTAAAAATTAATTGATGTTTCAGAAAGGGTAAACAGCAAGAAAGGGGATGTCGTAGACTGAAGCACCAATAGATTTTGACTTAAATAAAATATAAATAAATGAGAGATCTGACCAAATAATTAAATCTATAAAGGATAATGGATGAATTATATAAGTTATTCTCAGATACCACTTAACTAAATATTTATTTTTCAATTTATATTAAAACCTACCTCTTATTTTTCATAATTGCTTGTTTGTGTATATAATTATATAATAAACTTTGATGTTTGCTAATTTTTAAAGTTCAAATTTTAGTGTTCCCAACCAGTATTCTTATTACAGTCATTAAGAACACCTTAAGAAGCTTTTTAGAAATGTATAGGATTACTTAAACATCTATACTTTGTTCATGTGAACTTAAGAATTTAATGAATTATTGCTTCTTTTTTAGCTATAGTTCAAAATTTCACGAGACATTTAATTTGATATTTAACTATCTATCTAATTAATTTAAAAATTTAAATGAATATATTAAAATTCAAAGTATTAATGAAAATTAATGTAGTAATACCCTAATTATTCATATATATGAAGATTGAAATTATGTTTTTGTTAATGAAGCATTCACGAGAGAGTTATAAAAAATAATTATTTTATCTTAAAAATTATCAAAAGATTTATTTCATTTTATTACTCTTTATATTATTAAAAATCAATTTTATTTTAAACTACCACTTCAATATATAATGCCTACAAATTTATTATGAATAATGTTTTAAAAACTAAAATACAGAAAATAAATTACATGTTATTTACTACATTATAGATTATATTTCTTGTATGCATTTTATGATTGTATAATGATAAAAATTTCAGATAGTTAATTTATAAAATTTAAAAAATATTTTTTCAAAAATTTGATAATTTATTTCTTGATGATAAAGTTCTCTCATATTTATAATGATTTAATAAGCTAAGTTTTATCTCTGTTTTTGCAAATATAATTAACTATTTATATTGTATTCAATATTTAGTTTATTTACTAATCTAATAAACCCCAAAACCCCAAAACCCCTAGAGATTAATTTTGTGAAATTTAGAGCACATGAATAATTAATAGAAAATTACTTCTCAATTATGTTTAAAATTACATAGAAATTATTAACAATAACAACCACATATAGAGTTAAATCAGTCGTTTTATAAAATTATTCAATTTGCAAATCCATTTGTAATTTTTAATTGCTTCAGTAAATATATATAAAGAATATAATTTAATGAAATTAAATAATTTCAGCTAATAATCCTCTAGCTACTTATAAATTATTTGATTGTTGCATGATAAATATCATATAAATGTTAGCGGGAAGTTACTTCACAAGATATAAAATACTGACAAAATTTCAATAAGTAAAAATTATATATTTTATCTTGAACTCTAACAAACTCTAACAAAAATTTTTTTTTCTTCAAATATACTTCTCATTTCTATCTCGACAAATTATATTTTTATTTTTCAAATTCTATTCAAGCAACATACTTATCGTAAATAATCATTTTCAAGATGTTAGATTGTTAGAATTAAAAATATCTGAATGATGACTTAACTTTTCATATTCTTTATAGTAAGTAAGGTCTATTTCAAAAATTTTAAATTAAAATTTCTAATATGCCTAAATATTATACTTTTTGATAAAAATAATTTGTATTCAACACTTAATATTTTATATGGTATCTCTTAAAACAACAATAAGAGTCAAAGAATACTTTAGTTTCCTAATTTTTTTACTAAAAAATTATTGTCAATTTTTTTGATTACAAAATTTTGAAAGAAATCACTACTTATAATCCATTCCTATAATCTTATAAATTTCTTTAATCAATTATTTTAATTAAAAAGTCTAACATCATTACTTAATTAAAAATGTAGAAAGTTTAAAATTAACAAAATTAATCAATTTTACTATTATCACTAAACTATTACACTTAAAATCAAATCTCTTAAATTAAAAGCAATTTAAATTCATTCTAATTTATTTATTCTATAAAAGATTAACTTCGGATAAAAATGAAATTTCTTTTGTTTAAGAAATTTAGGTTTTTCATTAATTTTATTTCTAAGTTAGAATTTATTCTCAAAACTTTCTAGCTTTTCATTTCATTCTTTTAAAGCTTTAATAGATAGTGAATTCATTAGTTAATTCACATTTTAGCAAAATTTCGAATATTTATTTTTAAAGCTAATTAAGGGAAACTCCATGATATTATTAATCATTTAGAATCGACAACTTTTGTTTAGGAATTTTTTGAAATTTAAATTAGGAGCAAAATTTCACCATCCACTGGTGAAAAAATGCTTCTGAGTTATGTTCAAATAATTTCTAGTATATTATGTATAAAATAAACGAAGGAGTCTATAGTACAAATGTACTAAAAATTTATATAGAATGACATGTTTTTTAAATGCGTTTGATATTCGTTAGAAGTGTATTGGACTACTATAACAACTTTATAAAGTATTTTTAAAAAATTATGAATTAAAGAGTGCTGTTTAAGAATAGTTATATAATTTGTTAGAGTTTGTTAGAGTTTAATAATATTGAATTAAAAACAATTTATATTGCTAAGAATAGTTTAGTATTAAATAATTAATTTAAATTACTAGATTTTGTGAGAATTTGATAGTTTTTGTTAGAGTTTTAGTTTAACTTAAAAGTGCAATTAAGATATTTAAACAAAATTTTATGTATAAATTAGTCATTATAATGTAAAATGAATAAGAATCAAAACTAAAGATGGATAAAAGAAATATACAAAAAGTTATATTATCCCAAAATTTCTGATCTTTTTCATCAAATTATATATTAGAGACATTTTTCAAATGAGATAGATGAATTTATGTTGAAAATATTATTGAAGATAATAATCTATAAGAAAACATGGGCAGATACAATACAACTTGATTGATAGCCCATTATCAACTTATTATAATTTAGTGGAATTTGAAACATCAAGCATGCTTACATTCTAAGAGGTTTAGCAAAGCTATGGGAATTTATAAGTGCAGAGGAATTTTACTTTTAAACATAGGAAGCTATTGTATATTTTGATATTCCTTAATGTTATAAAATTCCAATTGATTTGCTGATGATCATCAACTAATCTTATTTGTAGTTTATTCTAATAAAATTCCTATGATCTTTATGTGGAAATTGCTATCTCTTGAGTAATATTATGGACCTCACTATACCTCATATCTTCTCCTTCATTATTATGATGTATATTCTTTTATTTCAATTTCTTAATTTAATTGATGTATTCGCATTTCATCATTCATAGAATCATGGCATTAATAATTTAAAATGCTCTCTTGTCACGATACCTTTTTGAAACTAGCTTGGACTTATTTGAAAAGAGATTCTTTTGTATTTATTTAATAGTTGATATTTATCAAATAAATAATTAGTTATTGCCTAAATGGTCTAGTTCAAATTATTAGAGTATATCTTTTAGATTGGGCTATGAATTAAATTAAAATAAACTAACATTCATTTTATAATTTGTTTAGATTCACCAACTAATTTTACATATTTTTTTGAAATTTGAGTCTTAAAGTTTAAATATAAATTATCTAATGAATTGTGAACAATATTATCAATTTTATCAATATTTCGTTCAAAATTATCTGTATTAGAATTTATATTTTTGTAATATTGTTTTCAATGTCTTGTTTTCATGCCATTATTTCAAGTATTTCTGAATGACTAAAAAAACCATATAAAAAGTAACTTATTATATCTCTTATTAGTTTTATAATTAATTTAGCATAGTCAATGTTCTTCTTATATTTTTTGATAATTTAGTTACTCAATATTTTTAAGAATGGTATTTATCAAAGAAAATTTCTAATAATTTAATAATATTTATTTAATCTTTAATACATTCATTACTTGCTTTAATTGTTGTACTGATTATAGAAATTTACCAATTTTATTTGAATAGATTTTAATTTATATTGCCCTTATTTCTAAACAATTTTTTATCACTTATAGAGCAAAATAATTACTTATTGCTTTTACCAGAACAAATCATGCCAAATAGTCTCGCCGTTATATTTGGGCTACCTAGTTTTAGCGGTGTATTAAAGTTGTGTTATTTTATTATTCATAGAAAAATCTCCTATATGATCGATTACAATTTCTTAATTTTACATCTATTTTGCTTAATGTCTTGTATCTTCTTTTATGGTCAGGCATAATTGATATAATCTATGACCTTATTTTCAGTGAATATATGAAATAGTTTACTATATTTCGTAAATAGCTAATCTTAAATCTTTTAATGAAATTAAATTTATCTATTCTTTTAATCAATTTTTTGGTGATAATATTAAGATTTCGAGGAAAAAATTCTCCACCTTTGGTTTAAATAACATTTAAGTTTCACTCTTTTATCAAGTAAAATTTATATAGTCGTAAAGTTCTGTGCTGAGACTTAACACTAAAACTACAAGCTAAATTCAAATCTTTGTACTTATGATTATAACAATAATAATAATAATGTGATCACATTGAGGTCTCTGGGGACCCCTGATCTGAAATATATGTTAATAAATATATGGGACTAGCGCTTTTCAATTAGTTAATGTCAAAAGTTAAAGTGTTGAGTGCTGGACTTCTACGTTTTGCAATTGCTTGACTCTATCGGATTTTCTGATAATTCCTTTGTATTTGTATCTCTTCTCTTCCAACCTTTTAGTTACGTTATTTCTACAGTTTGTCATGTTGAAGTACAAGGATGTTTCTTCAAAATGATTTTTGATTACTTCTTTCAGTTGAGGTTTTCTTTATTTGAGTTTTATTTTTACTTTTTTACAGATATTTAACTTATTTTTCCTATATCTGATTAGTAGATTGTAACAGTACCTGTTGTATGCCCATAACTATAGACGTGGATAATAACAATTTTCGCCAAGCTTATCAGTATTAAGCGAGTATAATTAAAATGGGGAGACTGTTAAAATAAAATAAAAAAAGAGATTAAATTAAATTATGATCATCTCAATACACAAGAGTAGAGATCAAACAGTCACTATTTTGAATAAAGTTTGAATATATCCTTACTTAAATTTAATTAACTAATCAACTAACTAAAAATGGAATTTTTCTTTTTTTATCAACTTTTCTGATTTTTCCTATTTCTTGTTCATCGATCAAGTAGATGCTGTAGTGATCTTTAGAATTTTTCATAATTTTCATAGACATCTTCAGGGTATCTTCCTCAAAAAAATTAAAGTGTGGAGAGTGTGGAGAGTATGGTGAGTGTGGAGCCCAATATTGACAATAATAGTAGTAATATCTCTAATATTCTCAAAATCAAGCATTATTATGAGTCTGGGTGAAATTCTAGAGAATTTCAAAATTTTAGATCACTGATTTTTTCTTAGTTTTCATCAACATCATCTTCTTCACCATCTTCAACATTAGTTATCACATCTAAGAATTTTAGAAAAACAAGATGTTGTAGAAAAAATCCCAGACTCATAATAATGCTTGATTTTGAGAATATTAGTGCTATTACTACTATTATTGTCAATATTGGGCTCCACACTCACCATACTCTCCACACTCTCCACACTTTAATTTTTTTGAGGAAGATACCCTGAAGATGTCTATGAAAATTATGAAAAATTCTAAAGATCACTACAGCATCTACTTGATCGATGAACAAGAAATAGGAAAAATCAGAAAAGTTGATAAAAAAAGAAAAATTCCATTTTTAGTTAGTTGATTAGTTAATTAAATTTAAGTAAGGATATATTCAAACTTTATTCAAAATAGTGACTGTTTGATCTCTACTCTTGTGTATTGAGATGATCATAATTTAATTTAATCTCTTTTTTTATTTTATTTTAACAGTCTCCCCATTTTAATTATACTCGCTTAATATTTCGTCTCTAATTGAAATACACTCATGTTGATTAGATATAATTCTATAAAAGAACTTGTGAGGGTATAGTCTTATTATTTTTGGGTTATGGTATGGAATATAATTTCTGGCCAGAATCGGATCAGATATTGCGCATATAGCGGTGTGTGATTAATAGTGAAAAGCTCGAAGTGTTATGCAAATTTACCAATTCTGGCTTTATGTATGAGTGAGCCTCGATTTTTGACAATCTCATTCTCTCTTTTTAAGTTTAAGTCATTACTAGACTGTGTTTTGTGTGTTTCTTCATAGTTAGAGTCTAATTAATGTTTATTGTGAGAATCTTATTCGATATAAAAATTCTCTATATTAATTAGGGAGATGGGGTTTTTTTGGCCTTATTTTTGGGCAATGAGTTATGGAGATTAAGGCGTCACGACCTTTTGATTTTTCTTAGTGTTCTAGTACTATTTTTGTAGGGTAGTTTGTAGCCTCCTTAGTTTTAGTTCTGTGTTTAGCTTCGTCAATCTTCTTTTTTCTAAGTCTTTGGAACTCAAGCTTTTTATTTTGAAGTTTGTTTATTTACTCTTTGATTTGGGCTTCTTTAAGCCTTATGTATTTTTTAGGTACGTCAAGTCCATTGTGAGAGTAGTAATGAGGTATAAACTCAAAGTCTAGAGTTGAGTCTTCGCTATCAAAAGAGCAGTTTTCTTCTTAATCACTCCAATCATCGATATTGTGTTGCCAATGTTGTTTCTTTTCACCTATTATAAATAAGGTTGGGTAGTCTAAGTTTAGCTCTCGGTAGATCTCTAGAGAGGGTTTTTCATCTCCTTCTTCCCATTCGTAGTTGTAAACAAAAGAGTCTTCCGTTTATGGAATCTCTTATTTGAGCTGAGGATTTATATTTTCCAGCTCATCCTGTTTAGGATTTAGATTTGCTTTAATAACACTCTTATCCAGTGAAATTATATCTCTATTATCTAATAGATACTTATTGTATGCAATGTCAAAACTCCAGTCAGGGTCCTAGAAGTAACCCTGATCTATGAGTTAAATTAAGTTTTCCTTGTAAGTTAGATCGCACATTTCACTAGTTAACTTCTAATTTAATAAATACTTATGATTATATTTAGAAATATTTCTTTACACTATTTAATGATTAAAGTAATTAATCATGAAATATAGTATATTTTATTTGCGGTGGAAATAGTATATTATATTCAATATATGGTAGCTTTCACTTGCTTACTCAGATCAAATTGAAAATCTAGTTCTTTAAAGATCTACTATAACTCATTTGGACTAAGAACATTGTTCCTTTATGCTTGAAGATGTTTTTTTTTACTAACAGTTCATCAAGTTAGAATTTTTAATATTTGTTAATTTTCAACTAGACTTATTCTTTATGAATTTTTAGCACTTTGAATTGAATAATAACTTGAAGGTAAGAAAGTTTAATTGCTGTAGTCGGCAAAAGCATCTTACTTTCCATGAGATGACTACTTTCAAGTATTTTATTGTTAATAAAGAACTTATAGAATACATAAATTTATCAATGATTATGTAACATAAAAAAACCCTAAAAGCTAGGTACATCAAACAACAAGATAGCGTGAATACATGTAACAATTATAATTAATGATAATATTTCTTTTTATAATATTAATAATAATATGATCACATTGAGGTCTCTAGGGACCCCCGATCTAAAATATATGTTAATATATAAGGGACAAGCCCTTTCAATAGTTAAAACCTTGTTCTTCCACAAGGATGTTTTTTAGTAGACTCAAATGCCGACTGTGCCTGTTCTCTTTCTTCACTTTCTCATTCTCTTCTTGATGCACTTAGTTATGCTGAACCCTAGTATTTTTGGTTCAGTATTTAGAGCTCTTATGTTAGTAGTAGGATCCTCTATTGTCAGACTGTCCATGGCTTTCTTTAGATTCTAGAAGTTTCTTAGTCTTTGCACATTTCTATTAGTACAACTAATTTTCTTTAGTTCTTCTTTTTTCTAGTTATATACGTCAGATTTAGTCTTGCTGGATCCATTTCCATTTTAAATTAGTGATTGATTTTCAATCATTAAATTTATAAGTAATATTTCCTTCTAAATATTTATGTTTTTGGATCTGATCAAAATATCGACTTTAATGTAATTTCTGATATCAACAGAAAACTTTTCTGGTGTTTACAGCAAGTATGGAGACACCTAGTTTTTGACTCCTGGTTAGTCATTTGTGAGTTCATTCTGTGACTGGAGTGTACTTTGTTCGATGTGAAGGTTATTATTCACCTTTAAAGTCTAATTGACTATAAAATTAGTTTGGTCAAAAAGGTTTTTTGTCTAAGGTTAAAAGTCTTAAATCTTCCTTTTTAGTACTGGAGGTGCGTCATCACCTTATCTTCTATTTTATTCCTATTTAGTACTAGGAATTTCAAAAAGTGAATTTTGTTTGAAGATGGGGTTTTGTTTTTCGGGTCTCTGGGTGTTGTGGTTCTTAAGTTATTCAGCTAGTTGAAATTATGGTTTGAACATATCGTTCCACGTAGGAGATTGTAAAGGTTGCCTTACAATTGGTTTCCCCCAAAGGTCTAATGTTGGTAACTAAGTATTTGAGTTATTGAAAAGGTTAACCTAGTTATTCTACAAAAAGATATCTTGGAATAGATTGCTTCCTTGAGATCCCGATTGAGTGTCTTATTTAGTTAATTATATAATAGGATTACTATTAAATACTGGTGGTCGATTAAATTTCTTAATGAAGTTTTGTTCGGTGGTGCCTTGACTCTTTTCGACTATGGGTTGCCGGAGATCTGACTTAGTGCTTCCTTCAAGTCTTATTGTGAAGTTTGGGGACTCTTTGCTCTTTGAGCTTTCTTCTTGCGATTTTAGCCTCAACTACTTCTTTGAATCTCATTGAAAAGTAGTCTGAAATACTTGGTTCATCAATGGCTTGTGCTAAAAGATTCGCTTCGTGGTTGTTGAGGTGTATGTTCAAGAGTCCCATTCTAGCAAACTCTGCTAGTCTCTATTATTGCTCATCATTAAAGTAAGCTATAAGATCCTCTCCGTCATCCTGTTCGGTACACTGGAGGGAACAGGCATTTTGGTGGACTTATAAATCTTCTTACTAATCCTGTGGTCTAAGCGGATCGTGTCTGATCCTGTTGGCTGACTTAGAGTTCCACATACGGCAAGAGTGCGACCTTATTTTATTAAATTTCTTATTTAATAATTAATATTTTTTATATGCTATAATATTAAATCTCCATTTTTTGAATTTCAAATAAAAAAAACATTTTTAGTTGCTTCTTAAGAATACTATGAATATGGATTGATTTTAGTTTAAAATAACAAAGTTAGTAAAAATAAAAATTACTAGAATTATGATACAATTTTTTGAATCATGAGCCATAATGCAATGTGCTAATTGTGCTTAATAAAATATATTATATCATATAAGAATAAGAAAAGATAAACTTTAATTTAATCAACATTCTCCTAAGTAAATAAAAAAGGTTTAATCATAATAGATTAAGTTTCTTTTGCAATTTACTTTTATGGTGATAGATTAATTCCCAATTATAACCCCTTATTAACTTTGATTGTGTACTCTAACAAAGATTTACTGATACTACTTTCCAAAGGACACAACTTTTCAATAATCTTGTAAGTTGGGCTAGTTTTCTTAAATGATTATATCACTTCTTTACAATAATTATTTTTGCTTTGTTGGTTTTCAATATCTAAATTAACTAAAAGAAAAAGGGCCTTTCCTACTTGCAACTAAGTAGAATTCAGTAAAATGCCTTAAATGCAACCTAATTTTGTTATTAATAGCCTTTCCTTTCCTTTCTATTCTTATTCAAAGTTATTATGAATATTCTCTCAGGTAGCATATTTTGTACGAGTATTAAAGCAGCACTTCAGGTTTTTTACTGGTAATTTAATATAGAAACAGTTGACTATTTTGTAATAATTTATGAACAGTTATTTTTCAATAAACTGAGAATCTGACAATGTCTTATTGTTAGAGTTTAATATTAGTACTATCCCAAGGCTCATTAGTTATGATAACATCAAACATATTTTCAATTAATCCCTTCTTGCTGAATGAGATTATCTAGTCTACTGCTTGCCCTTCAAAATATCTGCCTTTTAAGTAATTGACAAATCCACAGTTTATTTCCTTTATAATAAGAAATTAATATAATAATAAGTATTCTCTATAGATCAGATTCACTTTCATTAAATGTTAAATTCAAAAAGTGAATTCTTTTAAATTGTCAATTTTATTGGTCTTATCTGGTATTATTACTGGTTCCAAAATACAGGTTCTTCGCTTGAAGGCGCATAGAGTGAACCAGGAAATGAATTAAGACAATAGAAGATGAGGAAGAAGTTTAAAAAGAAGATGATGATGATGAAGATGATTAAACGTTTTGAGAGGATCCTAATTTGTGTTGCCAAATAATTATCAGTTTTATTGATAATTTAAGAGTTAGTAACTTAAAGTTTTACTATTTTCAATCTATATTACGCAATCTTTAAAATTCAATTTTGCATAAGTTCAAATCTTAGATATATTTTTCTATACAACTTCGAAATTTAGCAGAACTGTCTTTTCCAGAATTATTTTTCTAGTAATTAATGCTCTTTAAGAATTAAGTTTATTTGTTTTTATAGTTTTTATTATTAAATTTCTTGATTTAATCTTAAAAATTTTTATAATAATCATCTCATCATTAACATAATTAGCCCACTCCTTATATTACTGTAAACTCTGGCAGTTATCTTGATCATTTAAGTATAAAATATATTCTATGCTTATATTTCTTAAAGTGCCTGCAGTTATTTAATTCATAACTAGTAACTGCATTATTAATTAAAATTAAAATTATCATGGTTCTTAATTCTTCAAGAATCTCTAAAGGGGTATAAAAATAAAAGATTTACATTTATTGTAGGTTTTTGGTTTTTAATTTTAAAATTGATTTTATATACAACTTGCATGTTGATAGATTGGCTTTTTCTTGCAGCAAGTAATTATTATTACTCACTATTAAACTCAGTTGATTTTCTAAGCTTAATGCTAGAAGTTTAATTTTCTCTATTTAATTAGAAGTTATGATAATATTGATAAAATAGATGAAAATAGGAAATTTAAGAAATCATTATTAATCAATTATATATTAGCAATCTTAACACTCACTAGATACAAGAGGCAATAATCATATTTTGATTCAAATTTAAAATATTTAATTAAATCATTATTTATATAAATATATTAGTGGTCTAGTGGTCTGGCAGAGTTTTTAGTGGTCTACCGGTAAGAATATTAATTTATCGTTATTACTTTATTGTATTTAAAAAGATAATGGAGACAACATGCCGGGGAACACCAACTCGGATATTCAATTTACTGAGAGGCTATATTGACCTCATTACTGCGCGGCGGACTCATCAGGACAGTAATTGTAATGTTTCACAACCGCCACGAATTCTTCTTACAGGCACAGAAAGAGAGCAGCTCGGACTTCTGGAAGCAGTGCCAAGGTTAAATGACCAGTTAAATTGAGCGGTTCAGTCATCTCGAGGTCTACACTGATCGCTCCAATTCTATGTACTTCCTCTGCATTCGCTTCAAAACAAATTCTACCAGAGTTAACACGTCATTCTTCACTGAAAATAGCCGCAAGAGTGCAGTAATAATGGAACAGGTAGATTTAAAAGTCAAGCTTCTAGGACATCAAACATTCGATCAGTTTGCATAAGCAGAAGATGGTTTAAAGCTTTTATACGGGCTCTCTCAACACTACGAGCAGTTCATTGTCAAACAGAATGCTAAGCGAAAGAAGGAATTATAAAAGCAGGAGCGCGGATCTAGAGGTGCTGTCGATGTAACGATTGACTTTATGATTGAAAAGCTTTTAGGGGGATCACAGTCAAAAGATGAGTACATTCAGAAAAACTCATCCGATGTAACTTAGTTAGTAGCTATTGCAAAGGCATACAGCTCAATAAATTATGCCGATCAGATGATATTGAAATCCAATGTCGCCATTAAGGAGAGAGTACCAAATAATAACTTCTCTCCAAGAATACATAGCAGAACTAAAACAAACCGGCGATAACTTCAGTACCCCTAAGGATGCCAATCTAAAAACAATGGGTTATCTTCAAATTCTTGATGCCCTCTATGAGCTTCTTATCAAGCGCAAGAACAGTAAGATTCACAGCTTGTGGATATACGGGCCCCCAATACCGGGAAGACTAAAATCACCCGCATCCTAGAAGAGATATTTGTGTGTGAACAATACGTGCAGTCGAATTCGCATTTTCATGTCCCCATGAAGCAAGACAAGGACGGAGAGCCACAGATTTTCATCGCAAACGAGATTAATCTTACGAAAGCATTTGGATCATCTGGGATAGCAAGGATGAAACGGTTGATGGAGGTTGAAGGGTTTGGCAAAAGAGTACAAGTCAGTGGCGTCGACTATAAGTACACGGGATGTTTCATAGTAATCACATCAAACACTCTGCCTTTTGGCAAGATGGACCCTGAAGATGCGAATACATTTAAGTCTGGATGCATACTCTGTGAATCCAAAATACCAGCATAAAGTGGGGAGGAGGCATTCCCTTTGACTGCACCCTCCTATCAAAAAGAGAAGAAGGGGGACATTTGTGAGAGTCAGACAGTGGTCAGAGACTCAGCCGGAGAAATGACTAGTGATACAGTGCAGCAGTAATTAGTAGTCTACAAATACAATTAAGTAAATACGATTACTTAATATACTTACCGGTAGACCACTAGACCACTAATATATTTATTTAAATAATGATTTAATTAAATATTTTAATTTAAATCAAAATATGATTAATACCTCTTGTACTTAGTGACAATAAAGATTCCTAAAATATAATTGATTAATAATAATTTCTTAAATTTCCTATTTTTATCTATCTTATCAATAATGCGTCAAAATATTAGCATGATAGTAAGTATAGATTAAGCTTGACAATATTGATGACATTAATTATTACATTGTGAAGGATAAGTGTTGAATTATTAATAATAAACTTGAGTGTATAGCCGGCTTATTAAGGACTTTAATGACGATTCAATATTTTAATTAACTCTTTAGTACCATACCATTATTAACTAATAACTAACTAAAAGAAAAGTTATCATTTAGATTAATCACTTTAAAATTATAAAACAAATATTTTTATTGTTAGGAAAAAGAGTTATTTATATTAGCAAAGAATAAGGAATAAATAAATACAGGGAAATTTTAATATATATATTTAATAGTAATAACTTACTATCTTGAATAGTGACTTAATAAAATAATGGTACAACTCTGAACATTTAATTTTCATAACTTTAAAGACTGATTTTCACATTATTGCAAAAAAGAATTTTGATGTTTAATTTGAAGAAGAAAACATCTTAAAATAGTTGATCAATGTATTGAGTATGAATAACTCGAGATAATTAATTTTCTCTCGAAGCAATGATAAATTGTTTTGCCTAATTAATTTTAACACATTTTAAAAATGTTAAAATCTATAAAGATTAAGTGTGTCTTCAATCACTTCGTTTCGAACTAATAAAACATAAACAAATTGTCTTGGAAATACTTTAATTTTATACTATTAATATTGTTTTTATAACGTATATATATATATTTATAATGAATCAATATTTGCTTGTTAGTCAAGTTGAAAAGTCTATGGCCTAAAATTATGAATCAGAAACCAAATTTAAATTGAAATTTAATTGTACATAGGAGAATTCATATAATAAAACCTATTAGTCATAATTATAAATAAAAGTTGATAGATAATATTATTTTAAAAATAAAAGTACTGCCTAATTAGAATTTGGTTATTAAGAGTATTAATGATCTTAAGAAATTGCTTTGTTAAGGGATCACTTAATAATTGAAGTTAATTTTATTTATATAAAAACTTAATCTGATAAATTCATTTCATAATTTAATTAAAACAATCAAAAAAATCATGATTTGGCAAATAATCAACGAAATAGTAAGTCGAAAAATGAATTTAAATATTTGTAATCTTAAAGATAAATAGATAATTTATTCTTGAAGAGGTTTATAAAATAGTTTCTAGTACCTGATAAATTCAAGGGAGAATAATTAGAAAGCATTTTAGAGATAAAAAGATAAACTCTCATATTAGATTTATGTAAACATTGAAAAAGGCATAATTATATTTTTTGTACATGATTAAAACTTGAGGACGGCTATTGACATAATATATGAAAAACTGGTTTTTATTAGGGTAAAATCAAATTACTATAAGAGCCCAAAAATGTAATTATAATTTAAAAGTTGCTCGAATTTATACCGTAAAAATTTAGATCTGCAACATACTGCGTTATAAACCAAGAATATAATACTCTGTCACCAAATAGGATCATTAGTTTCTAAATATTTGGCAATTATAAATCTAGGTAAATTTATAAATAAATATTGTAAGAATAAATTCTGCAATTATATACTAATTATTTATATTTATATGAATAAACTGGATATGATTAAAATATAAATATTTTAGGTATACTCTTAATTTACCTTACTCTTTAAGATTTTAAAGTTATTAATAAAAAAAGATTTGTGATTAGAAAATAAAATGAGAAGACTTTTGTACTTTTTGTTAAGATAATTTACCTTATTTAATGTGCTTTATATAAAATCATTTGATTTTGATTGTTATTATATTAGTACCTTATATTTTAAGCATATGTTTTTTTATCGACACTGAAATTTAATAAAAAATGATTAATATATATATATAAATTCAATTAAGTATAGATAATTAAGCTAAAGTGTATAACATTCACTCAAATACAAAATTGCATATAATTTTACTAAAATAGGCAAAGGAATTTAATGATAATAAATTGTTGATTAAACTTATTTATAAAATCTAAGGCAATCGAGAAAAGCTCTACAATATTTCTCGATTGCTTCACACCATATTAGTTAAGTTAATAAAAAATATATATAAATCTAATAAATAATTATAATGGATCATTGTATTAATTCTAACAATTACCCAAATATTTAGACATCTTTACCAATTTAATAGTCAAGTGGATGAAATGAAAAACAGTTTGACTATTGTCGTCCTTAGTTCAATGTGAAATGAAGTTAACCTTAGGTGCTCATCTTTGCAATAATACTAGCTAACCTGATCATTGTAAGAGTAGAAGAGAGCAGTTTAACAATTCGAACGCCATTCCTTTTCAAGAGATCTTATCCATTAGTTGTTGCAAGCATTGATATTGATGATGTTCAAGCCAAACTCATAATTTTAATTTAAGAGCCATCAATTACCTCTTCAGTCTTTATATTAACAATTAGTTTACTTGTTAGCACTCTAGATTTATTTAAAGGAGAGTTCAATATTTTAGTTTATGATTTTATTATAATAACTAGCTGATTTCATAATATCAATTCAAATAATACTAAAACTGAGAGAATGTTTTCACTGTTATATTATTTGCAAAAATAATAAATTATCATATATATGTATCAAGGAACTTGAGTTATTTTTACTGTTTGCCGTTGCATTGCAACCTTTTGGACAGTGTATTCTCAAAGTCGCCTTTGCTTATTAATTCGTACTTTGAATCATCTCAATATTTAACTGTAAGTGCATAACTTTTAGTATCGATAAAACATATAAGATCTGGGATTATGATATTTTTAATAAAAGGAGTACAGATTTATAAATTAAATTATATATAACAATAAAAATTATATGTAAAAATAAGAAGTTTTTTAATACTCGCATTTTAATATCTCAAAGTGTATAATTATGTCGTAATCTTGTAAATTAATTATATTATTAAGCTAATTACTCTTACATTAAGAGTACATTACTATAAGTTATTTATATTATTTTATAAAATTTCTTGTTTGTAATACAGTGATCTTTAGTGCAGTGTTCTCTAGCCCTAAAAACCAAAAAAAACATAAAAATTTTAATTCTAATTAGGCAAATTAATTAAAAAAATATTATAAAACAAAGAAATTCTTGTCTTGATTATGTGATGAGTATTCCCTTAAGACAAATATATAAGGTAATAAAGTATTATTACAGAGTATTTTATCATTTTCATCAACTTAATTTTATTTTAGCGTTATTATATATAATTATTATTCAGTTTAAATTTAATTTTAGTATTTCAAATATTCCTAATCGATATCAATCGATTATGAATAATTTTGGCATTTTTATACCTTATTATTATTGAATTTTTTTAGCTTATCTATAAACTTCTCAAGATTTTCAGTATCCTGACCCATAATGATTCGCTTGATATATAGAACTAATTTCATCTTCTTTTATAAATCATCTTCATTAACTAATTTACTTTAAAACAAACTAAAGGTGAAGCTTGCACCAATAAAAGATAGACTAGGTCCAGGAATTGATTGGATAAGAACATTAAAAAGAGTTTAATTATTAAACTTGAACAGGCTTAACGATTAGATCGTATTCTGCAAAACTGTAATTATATACAAGTTAATAAATTTGACAGCCTTCTCTGAATTGCTTTGATATCTTAAATAGTCCAATTCTAAATTAAAAACCACCAAAGGGGCAGCAAACTTGTTAGTTAAGATTTTAGTTGAGATTGTCTAAAATGTGATTGAGTCTCAAGTAAGTTTAAAAGTCGAATAGCTTAAGAATCTTCGCTATTACTCAACTCACTTTCACAGTTGTTTCCTTATCTAACTTTGCTTCAGAAACCTTTTTATCTAGTTTACAACTAAATGCTTTTTTATTGAGTTTTCTATCTTAGTTATAGTTAATTTGATTGAAAGAAAACGGATTACTCTGTAAATTAATGTACTTAAAATAAATGTATTTTGATTTTTATAATTTATTAATTCAAAATATGATGATTTTAATTTATTATTATAAATTTAATAATTTAAGACTTCTTTAATTAGCATATGATAAATTTCAACAAATATGAACACTTAATCAGTTAGCAATGAGTAAATATTTATTAAGTTCAATGGAAAATTGGAGAAAATAATGTAATCCCATACTAATATGTAGCGAAAATGTGGAGCTTCTGCCAAAGATCTGATGCTGTATCAATTACCTCCTTAAAAGCATTCTTAAGAAAGAAAAAGAAGTAAGAGAAATCGTAAATAAGACATTTAGTATTAAAAGAGAAGTGAACGTAATGACAGTAGTATGCTAAATAAGTGTCTGATCGCAAATAATTTCCCTGATAACTCCAAGAACAAACCTTCACTCCTTTCTTGACTTCCTAATTAGAGCTATTTGCTTACTTTAGATAAAAAATAGATAAGTGGTTACATTGAATCCTTTGACAAAGAGGGGATAATTTAAATGGTTCTTGAAGAAAAGCAAAGGAGAATATAAAGTCTAGATTAATATCATAATCTTAAAGTCCACATGATACTAGAATTTGATCAAGAGCTTAAGAACCCGCTCTCATACATTGGTAAATACTAATCAAAACCCCAAAACCCTTTCAGTAGTTTGATTGAGTTTTTGATTGATAAAAGTAGACTATTAAGGCATACTTTATTAGGGTTTTAATAGGGTTTATGTAGGGGTTTAATGTTTAAATATTAGTATTTTAAGTGAGTATATGCGATGTTTGGGGTCAGTTTATTACAGTGAGTATATAGATTTATTGTTTATGTTGCGATATGGATGTGATGAATATAGTGAATAACTCAAGCCTGTTCTGAATTATAAATCTATAGCAAGGCTACTCCATAAATCTCCAGCAACTGTGAGGTCTCACTGTCTATTAGCATTGAATTTAAAGAGATAGCATCTTAATTCTAAGCCCTAAGAGACCCTTAAAATTTTAGCAGCATCATATTGAATATCTTATTAATGATAAGACTCTTAAATACTGGGCTCATTTCTCTCTAGCTTAGAGGCTGTGATGTTTCATCGCCAATTTCCTGAGCTTCACATCTCTGCTTAATCTATAGCGAACATATATAAAAAGAGTGGGATATCTTACAAGACAGTCAATCGCATTAAGAGAGTGATTGACTTTAATGTTCCATTTTATAAGGATAATTTAAATTATATATTCGATTAAATGCAAAGGTCTTAAGAGCATAATATAAAGTTCATACACGCTGATGAGGCAGTATTCACCTTTAATACCTCATATCTAGGTCTTGGTATAAGAGGTACAGCAACATTGAAGTATATGATTAAAGAGTTAAGGTTTAAACTCATGCAATACTTGGTGGAATAAGTGAAGATAGTGGCCTCGAGACTTATGTTATTCACCCTCGTTCTATAAAGACTGAATAATATATTAAGTTCTTGCAATAACTCAGAGATAAGTACGCTGAGGTAAGAGATTATTCTATTCGTTGATAACTTGTCAGTTCATAAAACTAAAGACTCAAGGAAGGAATATGAAATGCTAAATATAACACCTGTATTTTATGTTCCTTACAGCCCTTAGTTCAATGGAATTGAATTATATTGGGGATT